>JAGVSP010004711.1:0-24662 GCA_022494985.1 Micrasema minimum
AGTTATGTCATATATTTCTGTATATCTATAGTATGCCGCTTTTAATCATACAATTGCAACCCTAATCTGATTCTCTCATTCCACAGATAGAAGATTTTCGTTCATGCGGCATTCCTTCATCCTCACTCCAGCCACCAAGTCCCTGGGCCTGTACTACGACAACCGAATCAGGATGTACTCCGAGAGAAGGGTTTCCTTCCTTCACGCTGTGGTTGGAGCCTCTGCCCCCATGCCGTACCTTCGCCTTAAAGTGCGTCGGCAACATCTCATAGACGATGCCCTTATAGAGGTATATCTTTTGTAAAATTATATAATAAAATAACTGAATTAGTATGCCCTTATAGAGGCATATACTATTCTAAAATGGGCATATAAATCTAAATTTTCTGTAAATACAACAAATTAAGGAAGAAACCATCGGTCCAATTACAGTATTTCCAAGCGTTTATTTTACTTTTGACAGCTCGATTAGGGATGTCCTAATGCGTTACCGAATCGATTTCTCATAAAAATCGACTTTATTTATGAAGAAGTTTTCAATTTTAACACATTTATATTTTATTTTTGCTCAACATTTTGTAGTTTATAAACATACCCAGACATTTTAAAGCAGAGTTTATATTACGAAAGCGCTGTCGTAAAACTTTTTTTTAAAGTCTTTTTTCAATAAAAAATATTACAAAAAATACATAATTTCTTTACAAAAGAAACTTTAAATACAGTCCCGATAAACTCCTTAATTGGAGTTTGTCATCGGGTGCAGGAGCTACAGAAAACCCATATATGCATAGGCCTATTTTATTGTCTTAATGTAAATTAAGAAATTTTGTGTCGCGACAAACAAAGAAAAAAAAAAAAACAAATAGGTTTTAATTTAAATCACATTTTATTATTTTTTCATGGAAAAAATCAACTTGAATAATCCTTGTTGCATAAGTAGGCTTAATAAACATCGATATCGATAAATATCGGAGCTAAAGAACATGTGCTAAATCAGAATCTAAGCCTGTATGTGCAAATGAGAGACCAATCTCTAGTAAAATTTGATATCATTATAGTTGGAGATGGTGGCCATGGAGCGAGTGTTGGACCTGAAGAAGCAGTTGGTGGTGGAGTTTGAGGGTGAACAGGGAGTGGACGAGGGTGGAGTCAGCAAGGAGTTCTTCCAGCTCATTGTGGAGGAGATCTTCAACCCGGACTACGGCATGTTCACCCATCAGACTGACACGCACACCGTGTGGTGAGGAATTACAAGAATTTTCAACAATAATTATGTGATGTGGTTTTTGGATGATTCAATCCATCTAACAACATCCAAAACCACACCACATATTATTAACCTGCTGGTGAAAATTTCAAACCTGTTAATTTTTTTTACCCTTTGGCTTTTGTGATATAATTTACATTTGATCTAATGCATCCATGAAAAATTAAGCAAAATAATAACAAATTATTAATATATAACTAATTAAACTTAAATAAAAAATACTCTGTACACTTCCACTTTTATTTATTTTGACCAGTTAGCGCTTTCACCCTGTAACGGGCATCTTCAGACTGGTAACATGTTGTACAAGACAAAAGTATAAATAGCAGTTTTTACAAAATAAATTTAGATACTAAACACATGAGTTGGAAAAAGAAAATATGAGAGAAAGAAGAGACAAAATACAAAAACATGTGTTAAATGGCAGTAATGTAACAAAGTAGGTAATGGGAAAAATTTAAAACACGCTGAAAGTGATTTATGTTTGCAAGAGAAAATCTGCAAAAATAGTTACCTACTGAAATTATTAAACTACCTTATTAAATCTTTGAATTTGAAATTCGTTGCTCTATTCTAATTCATTATAATAATATATTATACTAATATTTCTTTCACTTTTTAGGTTCAACCCGACTTCTTTTGAGACAGAAGCGCAATTTACGCTGATTGGGATAGTATTGGGTCTCGCCATTTACAATAATATCATTCTAGCTGTTAATTTCCCAATGGTGGTCTACAGAAAGTTAATGGGGAAGAAAGGTTCATTTGAAGATTTAGCAGATTGGGACCCTGTAAGTATTAAAAAAAAGAAAAAGAAATATCAACTCTTAACATTTTAGATGCCGGCCAGCTGCATTTGTGCGTGACGATGTATTTGACATAACTTAAATAAACTTGTATTATTTGTTGAATCGGCGTTAACATTGTGGAATAACATATTGAATTATATTTGATTTTTGTCCACTGAGTTTATTTTTTAACACGACATGTTTCGGACACGCAGTACTGTCCATCTACAGGTGTATTTTAAAACTGAAGATAAATATACAATGAAAAGTTTAGGTACTGACAGGGGTGGGGGAGGAGCTAAGTGTGGGAGGGGTGGTATGGGGGGTAGGGGGAGGGGATCTAGCAAGTGGGAATAAACTAAGTAATGGTGATGTATTTTGAAAGGTTATGTTATTTTTTAAGATATTATTTGAATTTAAGTTTTTTTGAATTTCGATGTTCTCTAAATTGTTCATTATTTTTCCTTTATTAATATTTGAATGTAAAAGTTTGAGATTATGTGAGTGAAAAGAATGATTCGTTTCCATGATGTGGTTGGCGAACTCTGAGAAGGTATTTGAAGTTAAGGCCCGGCGATGTTCTTTTAGTCTAATGTTTAAATTCCTAGCTGTTTGGCCAATGTATCTATGGCTGCAATCTCCACATTGTATTTGGTATATGCCAACATATAACAAATATAATATAATATATATAACAAAAATGGCATATACCAAATGACTTGGTTTATTATTTGTATTGCTTTTTATTATTGCCTAAATTAAAGTAATGGCTTTTTAGGTTCTATACAGCGGTTTGAAGACCATGTTAGATTATAACGGAGATGACATGCAAGATGTATTTATTCAAACGTTTAGAATATGTTATCAAGATGTCTTCGGCAACAATATTTTCCATGAATTGAAAGAGAACGGTGACCAGATATGTGTAACGCAAAAGGACAAGCAGGTTCGTAATATATTACCCTAGGAATTCATTCAAATGTTGATTTACCATTTGATAAAATGAAAATGAAACAGTAAAATTGTAAAGTTATCTGATAAATTAAAACATCACATTACTTTCCTATTCCCTCATTTTAAAATTTGCCTAACAAGCATTATGAACTTTTTTTAATATGGAAAATTTATGAGGCATGTTTATTGCAGGAATTTGTAGATCTGTATGCTGATTTCTTACTAAACAAATCGGTAGAATGTCAATTCAAGGCTTTCCGAAGAGGTTTCATTATGGTTACTGGAGAGAGTCCCTTGTCCCTTCTCTTTAGGCCAGAGGAGATTGAGCAACTGGTGTGCGGTAGTAAGGTATGGTATATTGTTTTCTCATTTGCAAAATTTAAAATAAAAACCTCTCCAGTATTGACAACATATCGACGCCTCCTACGTATAATATCGTAACCCACAAAATGCGATTTTACAGGAGCATTTGAAAATATTTTTGTTCATATGCATTGGTTGTAGATACGACAAAATACGCCCCAAAAAATTGGCATAATAATTGTTTTGTTTTGGTAGAATTAAAGATATAGTTAAATACAGACAAAATCCACCAAAAACTCAAAATCGACGATTTGTGGGTTACGATATTATACGTAGGAGGCGTTGGTATGTAGGAAATAATACAAATATAAGCGATGTTCCATAAATAAATACAATGGATGTGCCTAAATTTGTGTGTTTTCAGAATTTTGATTTCAACGAGTTGCAAGTAGCGACTGAGTATGACGGCGGCTATACCGCAGATTCCCAGATCATCAAAGATTTCTGGTCAATAGTCCACGAGTTTACATTAGAGGATAAGAGAAAGTTGCTACAGTTCGCTACGGGATCCGATCGTGTCCCGGTGGGAGGACTCATCAGGCTCAAACTAATCATAGCTCGAAACGGCCCAGATTCCGACCGCCTACCAACAGCTCATACGTGCTTCAATGTTCTCCTGTTACCGGAGTACGAAACTAAAGAAAAACTGAATGATAGACTGTTAAAAGCCATTAATTACGCCAAAGGATTTGGTATGTTATAAGTTTAAGTACGCAAAGGTTGTCCAATTAAAAAAAATTAATGTCAAATTGACACATTGTGGAAAATGATCAAAGGGTTTGTTTTTGATTTAATGTTTGAAAACTTCCTGGGCTAAAGCTGTATATTGTTGCATTACTTTAGGCAAAAGATTCCAACAATTATCAGCCCAGATTTGACATTGAATGAATTGTTGTCGCTGCTGCCGTACTGAAATAAAATATGAAATATTTTGTTTCTGTTTCTTAGGCAGAAAATTAAATTTGAGATTCTTAATGGCAGGAATATTGGAGACAATTTCGACCTTTTTCATTTTCTGCCTGAAATGTACATTATGTTTTGTTCGCATCGAGTCATTAGTGGATGAATTCCATAGGCCATTTTGTCTTTACCCAGTCATACCTCCCTGTTCCTCTCGATGTTGTTTATTGTGATCCCAAATAATGTAAGTGTATGGAATAGTTACGACATAAGACAGCGGAACAGTCAGTTTGAGTTTGAAAGTACTTAATAAAAGCTGCCCGAAATTCATGTATTGTTCCGAGTCAGATTGAACCTTCTCAGCGAAGTGACAAAAAGTAAATGTAATTTTGTACGCAATTACAATATATATATTGAATTTGGTGCTTGGTTACTCAGATCCGGTATCGTTGTGTCAAATTATCTTATTGATCATTACCGAGATCTCTATGTATGTAGGATTGCATTTTATCATGAAAGAGAAAGCAATATTTTATACATTGATAACGTTATAAATTTAAGCTAGATAAATTTTGTAATGAATAGTCAATGTTTGATGACATTTTTTTACAACTTTCTATGACCAAATCTGATTTGATTTTTTATCATTGCAAGTCCATATCCAATGCAAGTTAAATTAAAATTTACATTGTATTTGAAAAAGTCTTCACCTTAACAGTTATTTTGCAATGATCGATCAAGAATGAATTTATAATATCTACAAGAAGTTAATGCTATGTTTTTTTGTTTCACGCTACGATATCCACAACCTTGTCAATAATTGTGTTGCTATAAGCATGCCTAATTTTAATTTGAACTGTATTAAATTTAATTACAAATAGGTATTTAATATTTTAGAAAAAGTTGTATTATTTTAATGTAATTTCTCTAACAACAACATAATAATATATTTCATGTGAAAATTGCACAGTAAAATTTATGTTTCTTTTTACCTTAATTTACCCCAAGACAATGACATGTATCACCCTTTTGAATCAAGTACGAACGATTTGTAAATAATATGTTGATATTTCTATTTCAACAGACTTATTTTTAGTTTATTGTATGTATATACGAGTATATTACAATGTTTTCCAAATTTAGAGTACTTTTGTATTGTAAGTTAAGAAATTATTACATTTTTTATAAATGTATGTTGAAATTCACAGTCGATCATCGCTTTAATTTTTTATTTTAATTTGTAGCCCATTTGCAAATGTAAAAAATATATTTATAAAATAATTTTCTGTTTTATTTATAGTCAATGCACGTATATCTCAGACCCCAGAACCCAGAAGTTCTAAATCCCCTTTTTACCCTTTCCCTAGACTGTTTTAAAGACCATCGAGTCTTTTTTCAGTTCAGCACAACTATACCGACTTTTTAAAGCTAATCCGTGACATTTAATAGATTCAGTTTTGACTGGAAAAAGCGGAAGAAAATAATGTTATATACGCGACCAAATGCTTTCATTGCTCCTGCCTTGGCTCTAAGATTGTCATAAACACATTCACCCCAACCTGCTCGAGGAGCTGGCCCAAAAATACAGTGATAGGAATATTATAATTCTACCCCTTTTTTAGTCGTTAGTTGAAACTACCTCCCGCCCGCCCTCCGCCAGCCACTCCTAGAGAAAACGTGGCAGGAACCCTGGCTTGAGTCCAAAGGAAGGAAGAGTTGAAAGTACCATGAGGAGGGGAGATTGTGGACTAAATCTTGTTCCCAAGCGTCCTAAAACACAATATACAGTATTACAAGTCATCCTACCTGGCGGACCTATTTCATACGTCCCCTGCCGCACCCTATCCACATCCTAACCGCAGAGACCGGGACTACCCCACTAAATATATTTTACTCCTGAACCACTCTTGCCAAAGTGGTCGAGGTCCTCTGATCGTGCTCAGTAAGAGGATCTAGACGAGATTTGAGTCAACTGGTGGATCGAGAGCTGGTAGAGTTAGTCGCGAAATAATCTACAGATTTCGCTCCCCCTTAGTTTTTTTTTTTTAGATTTTGGTGCACAGCGAGCAAATGTCTGCCTCAAAACGCCCTCTCCAAAATCCGCACGAAATTCCCCCTTGATCACCGGGAGCGCCGCGTTAGACACGGTTCTGTAGATTCCCGGGTTAGGTAGGGAATGGGATAAAATATGAGTGCTACGTTTGCCGGGTAGATGAGAGGAGAGTGGGGTTGTGGGTGCGCATTTTGCGTGGAATTGCGCGCCCGCTGGGACATATGAGGATGAGGGGCCCTAAGGGGGGCTTTAGGTATACGTTTCAATATAGATTTCAAGAAATCCCCACGAAAATGTTAGAAAAATAAAATTTTTCCAAATATTTAGAATAACTTCGTACACGTCAAAAAAAGGCGATATAGTAGGGTGAAATGAGAGAATTTAAAAAAAGTTTTTCGTAGAAGCGCCGGGTTTGATAGTATGGATATCGCAATTTTGTGAGGGGTTGTGGGGTGCGTTAGTGTACTGTAAGCATGAGAGGCTCGGGTGCAAGGTGTTTTTGGCAGATACTATAGTATAATTCTGATATGTGGCAGGATGTGAAGGGGGGAGGGATTAAGTATGGAGTGGAAGAGAGCGCATTGAGTACCCGCTTTGTGGGATTGTAACGCGTATTAAAGTATTGGTTATGCGAGAGGGACCTTATTGAGCGGCACTGATTTTGGACATTATGTGCAAAGCGTAACCGAGCGTTTAGACTTCTAAAGGATTGTAGTTAAGACTGCCGCGGGCGAGCAAGAAGGGGAACATGAAGGCATGTAGGAGGACGCGATATGGCATGAAAAACGAGGTCGCGTGACTCGAGGGGAGAAGTAGGAGACACAGCGCAAAGTGACGAAGGAAAAGTTATCGGGAGATCGGGCAGCGATTGTAATGAAGGTTTCGCATTTTGCCTTCAGCGTGCGGGACAGAGCACAGGCACATTTGCGAAGGAGAGAGTTGCTAGGCATCGAAGACTTCCGGGCGCAAATACTAAAGCTATGCGTTAGCGTTAGGCTGGATTGTAGGTTTAAAGAGTATGGGGCGTATGGCGGCTCGAGCATCGATTGGTGGGGGTCGCGTTCTGCGGATCAGAAAATGAGCGGTCAGATATGTAAGTGTATAGAGGGGGGGTTGGTAGGAGCACAAAGGCGAGGAGGGGTAATAGTGGGGGGCATGGGGGACCTTTTTGGTTGTTAATAAGGGGAGAAGTTGGGGGTTCGTGATCTCTCATGCTCTGTATTGGGACAAGGTAAATTTGGGGGACATTTTTTTGTGTACTACTTGGGTAGTGAAAGCGGGATGGCGAGGATCAGGATTGCAGCAGGGCGGGGAGAGGTGCACAGCTGCAGGGGGGCTGGAGGGGGGGTGTGTGGTGAGCGCTTGGGTACAGGAGTGGGTTGCGGGATAGAGGGAAAGGTATATCAGATGTGAGGGGTGTTTTTTAGAGCGGTGAGGGGAAAGCGGAGTAGGGAGGCGAAGGGACAAGTTGGGTGTATGTTCGATGGGGGTTTGGAGGAGCAGAGAGATGGGGCGGGGCGGAGGATGGAATCCGCGGGTTGAGGGGATCGTGTAAACCGCGAGTAGGTTAGGACCCTTCTCTCACCTAGATGCGTGGTAGGTTAGCGATATAAAAAAAGGGAGGGATTGGATAATATATCTAGTCTACAGGCATCAGCGGATGTAGAACTTTTCTTTACGGCTTTGAAACTCATACTGTTATAGTTATTAGCGACTATAGGTGCTTAGTGATAACGACTTTAGGGTTCTCAGGTGACGATCAACTGATGGGTAGGATGAGAATTATAAGTAGGCAGAGTAGTGGGTGGCCGAAGGAACGAAAAAATCCTCCTTCAAGATTTTTGTAAAATAGGAGAGAAGTTAATATGTTTATGGAAAATTTGGAGGCTGAATTCTACACCAGAGTCCGCTTTTGGTTGGGATGTTTATTTCAGGGTGGGTGGGTGAGGAATGTGATAACGAGTGGACGGTGGGGGGGGAGGTTAGAAAATTTTGTAGAAGTGCGTGAGGGCGGTGTCAGGTGGGCATGGAGAAGGGGAGTATGAAGAGGGGTGGGGGAGGGTAGAGTCAAACAAATTATGCGGCCGGGGGCAGTCACAGTCGTGTGTGCATTGCTACCCTCATCTGCGTACCCTTTAGAGGAAATAGCATGACGGTGATTTGTATTTAGACAGGAGTTTCGGAGGATGATATTAAATTCTTGATAAATTGGTTCAACGTGAAAGATTTGGCTCACGCGCCTTAATAATATATTTTTTTTAAGTGTTAATTTTAAATACAGTAAATTAATCTGAGCTAGGAATTAGTAAATTAGATTACCACTAATCGGTAAGTACCTAATACACGTTTATGGTAAAACAGTGAGTGGTATTTGTTTATAGTTACGGTGGCGGATGGGAGGCTGGGGAGGGCGGATAGTGTGATGGAGTGTTTAGGGGCGTGTCGGGGTAGCGTCGGGAGGTGGGGCGAAGATATTTCGATTATGGTTGGGCGTCTTGGCAGGAGGCTCGTTGTGGGTGAGGGGGGGGGGAGAGAGGGGAACAGTGAGATTCGCCGAGATATGTGTCGTGGAATTTGGGCGATCAACGGGTCTTCTAGGGCGATTTGCGGGTCTAGATCAGAAACATGTCCTTTTCTGATAATGAAACGTTGCGTCAAGTGTGTAGTTTTATAACGGTGTTTTGGGAGCGCCCATTGTTTTGCTTGGACACCCTGTAATATTAACTTAGAGAGGCAGATACAAGTTTCCTATATTTGCAGGGTCGATTAGGAGTAGACATTTTATCGGCGTAACGTTGAAGATTTGGCTGATCGTTGGGGTGTGGGTATCGTGGGGTTAACTGCGTTTCAAGCACAGCTCGCGAAGGGGGGGGGAGGGGAGGAGGAGATTTGATTGTTCGGGGTCTTTTTGTGATGTAGAATAATTATAGGACGTTAACAAGACGAGCCGCCTATCACTCGCCACGCAAGTGTGCGAGGTGTCTTTTTAAATATTTTAAAGGGCATATAGCTCATTTGGAATCCGTAAAAATAAGCTGGGGAGCGTATTTGAGTTAGTTTTTATGCAGGTAATTCAAACGAGGCCTCGTCATTTTCTAGCGACCTGATTGAATCGTTACAATGTATAGAGGATAGGATCGGCACTTCCGACTCGCGTGGACTAGTACTCATGTACTATAGACTGAGAAAACATAATGCTTTCGTGGGAGAGCAATCTACGGGGGAGAAAGAGTATCGCGAGGGCGGCACTAAAGCGAGAGGGAGTGCATGGCGTCTTTAATATGGGCTTCAAATAATAACTTGGCAAATCGTGAGTGGTATGGAATTATAGGGAATATACACATGCATTTCTGCTTTGAAACGACCTACCATGGTTATTGTTTGATTTTGAGTAAGTGTCCACCTGCTATTGTTTATCGTGGGTGGTCTTATTCCTATTCGAAGAGTTCAATACATAAAAAATTTAATGCTTGATTTCTCAAAAACTGGAAGTGAAGTATGGCAATGTACTCTGGCCGAAACCGTTATGCATTTTTTGAAACAGTATACCCACGATATTGTTTATTGTCGTTGTTGCTCTACTCACATATTCATTTTAGTGTTTTTTTTTTTCGAGGGATCATACAAACGTTGAAATAACTAGTTTTCTTTATTAATTAAATATTATTTCTCAGCGCCAAACCGAGAAATTGGGAAGGGAATATGGATAGTCTTAGGACGTTTACGGGTCTTGATGACCCTGTCATTGGCTGTGGTTAATGTGGCCACTTGATGTATTGACAACATTCCCCTATTCACGCTAGTATATAATATCCATATACCGCCATTTAGACAGGAAAATGGCGCGACGCTTCATCATGTGAACACACTCTGTCATGCCATTGAAGAAAATTGCTAAAGCATTTTTTAGCAGAAACCTTTATGAATGCAAGTGAGATTCTTACCGAATTATATCACATACTTGGAAAAACGCCTGAAGATGAATCTTCAATTTGATATCCTTCAATCACATTTTTAATAGTATGGATAATATTTTATACATCAAACGTAATTTTAGAAATGTGTCTAATGATAGGGCATGTTCCCTGTAAGACAAAAATGTGTAGATATCCATATTCCCATTCATAGAATTATTGATCATTTGAGATCTTAATTGTTACATTATTAGGATAGACATCTTAAATCACTTGATGATTATTGTAGTTGTAATACTCAGTATTTGCCACTTAACCCGATCCAATAATGTTCTTTATAATTCTATGTAAAATAAACGAGATAAACTCTTCAGTATTACTTTCTGAACTATGATTAGCATCGTTAAAAAAATTTTTTTTATATCGGGTGTTTTTATGGATAGCCAGCATTGTTATTTATTTTTTAGACTTTCCAACCGTCAATCTTAAATAAAGATTAATTCCAAATGAGCCTATTTTACTTCAATAAAAGTTGATAACGTGAAATGATAATTTAAAATCCGAACAGATGTCAGTACGTTAAAATTATTTTAATACAAATCATATTAAAGAAGCTCCACACTTAATTTTCAATATAACATACAAAGTTACAAAAATATGTCATGCATTATTTATACAAATAAATTGTAAATCGCGGGGAAACAGATAAATTATATCCAATCTTGTAAAATACGTACCATAAAGTGGCTTAACTTGGAACAGCCAATGACAAGGTCATCCCTGTAAACGCTAGATAAATATGCACATCTACATCCAGACTATTTCTGTCTCTGTTGGGATTATAGGTATTTTCAGGTAACTATTCGTTTCTCACCTAAGAATATATTCGGGATGGGTTTTATTTCTGTTGGTTTATTCAGGGAAGACGACAGCCATTAACGCATCAATCATCACTGTTAGATTCATGTTTTCTAGATAGTTATTTTCAAAAACCTTCTCTGTAACATACAAAAAATACTTAAAATTTCACACCGGGGTATTATATCTTAAATCCTGATACCTAAAATCGTCTACAATTCCGAAATTGACTATTTTTGGTACACTAACTAAATCAATAATTAAAAGTTTTGCGGAAAGTAATGATTTAGGATAAAATGGTTTTTTTACTAATATATCCCTTACAATTAAAGGAGATCTGTGATTTATGTAGTTTCATTGTTTTTGAATGGCTTTAATATAACTTGTACTTAGTCTTAACAATTAGCCAATTTTTTCCTTAGTTTTTTTCATTGAATAAACTTAAATGCTTTTGTATTTAATACCCTTAACTTTAGGCGTATCCCTAAATAGTGGTCGATTGGTCGTTATGTAAAAAAAACCTTTGTAAATAAAAATATGAACGGCTGGTAATTTATTATTTCCGATAGAATAAAAGGGTTTTCATCTGCGATAGCAAAAATACGTGTAAAACTAAAGAGTATACCGTTTTTCTAATTTGCTAGTCCAAGGGGCATTTTGCTGGGATGATGTTAATAAGGAAGTCCAAAAATAGAAATAAATAGACAAGTTATGTTACGCCATTGTTATTATCGTTATTATTATTATTATTATGGATAATTTATATAGCGACCGTTTGCCAAGTTATAAATTTACCTCGAAAGGCGCTTCAAATATTGAATTTAACGGCTTCGGGAAAATTAAAGTGAGTGAAAACTCATTTCTGAGTATGAAAATACCATAATCAAAATTAATCAAAAATTTAGAGAACATATAGGTCTTAAGTTTCTTTCGAAACATCACGTCACTCTACACAGTTGCGCACACTTCTGGTGGGAGAAGCATTCCAAGCCACAGGGCCCGCGAACCGCAAAGCGCGCTCGATCTCCAAATTTGGTGCGCTGATTACGGATCGGTCTTAAAAACCCTGCCTATAGCTGTAGATGTAGCTGATGGAAAGTGTGAGACTATCCTTCTTCAGCTTGTTTATCTGGAAATGCAAAGCTCTTTTAATTAATATGGACGGGCATCATGCATGGCTTTGTACATTAGCCAACTGTAGTTTGTATTCTACCCTTTTGTGGAAAGCGCAGCCAGTGAGTTTCTTTATGAGTGGAGCGTACATTTTCCTATATTAGAATGAGGAGTACATATTCCGAACATTAAATTTGCTTATTGTGTGGGACGTTGTAATTTCAAACCTCTCGCAAGGGTGAAATTATTTCGTCTTTATTAAATTAAATTAACGTACAGACGCCCCTTACCCACGCAATGTGCATGTGACTATATTATGAGTATGTTTTGGATCTAAAAACCGTTATGATTTATTTATGAATAATACGCCTCGCCAATTTCTAACGGACCTATTTTCATAAATTATTATATCGCACCCCCGGAATAACAATGGAATAACTTGAAATAATGCTTTTCGGGAGAGCAATCAACGTGAAAAATGTATCGCAGAGACTAAAGAAAGCATGCGGTCTTTTATTGGTTTAAATTATAACATTGGCACGATGATTATAATTATAAAATAAAACGCATTTCTGCTTTAAACTACCTACTCATTTATTTTTTTAAATGTCATCCGGTTTCGGAGATACTAATATTAATAAATAAAAATTTTAATGTTGCCCTGAAAGCCCTGAAGAAGGAGATGTATCTCCGAAACCGGTTAGCTATTTTTTTGTTTTTTTAAAAATTAAGGGAAGAAGTTTAAAACGAGGTGTTTTATTTCATAATTATGGAAAACTACAAGGTGAGTAATACAAACATTGAAATAACAATAATTACAAATTTTCCAATTTGACATCTCAACAGAGACGAGTAAAAATTTGGAAGGGAATATGGAAATCTAGGCGTTTACAGGGCTTATGACCTGTCATTGGCTGGGTTAAGTGGCCACTTGATGTATTACAGACATTCCCCATTTCACCTAGTATTTGATATCCATATACAGTAAAATGGCGTGACCTTCACATGTGCAAAACACTCTCTGTCATCCATTGAGAAAAATTGCTAAGCATTTTAGCAGAAACCACTTTATGATTTGCAAGTGAGATTCTTACCGAATTATATCACCTACTTGGAAACACGCCTGAAGATGAATCTTCAATTTGTTATGCTTATAACATTTACCAGCTAATTTTTATAAACAACATTTTTAATGTGTCCAAATACTTGTAGACAAAAACTGGATTTCACCCATTACCGGCTAATAATTATAATTTGACATCTTAATGTCAAATTGTAATATGGATATCAAATACTAGGTGAAATGGGGAATGTTGTAATACATCAAGTGGCCACTTAACCCAGCCAATGACAGGTCATAAGCCCTGTAAACGCCTAGATATCCGTATTCCTTTCCAAACTTCTCGTCTCTGTGTCAAATTGTAAGCAGTATTTTTATTTTAGAGTATTAGTCTTCCCATCATCGCATCAAAAGTAAAACATTCTGTATGTATACTAAAATATAATTAAACGTTATATTTATAATAATCGGAATAGAGTAATTAATTCAATCCTAATCTCGATTATATTAACAAGCTCCACAGCTTAATTTACAAGTCAACGAGTCCGCAATAAAGCAAACATTTATTTTTACAAAAGTATCGCGGAAAAACACAAAATATGATCCACTTTGCTAAAATAACACCACAAGTAGGTATATTGAACAACAGGCTGCTCTGAAATAATAAAATGCAAATTGGTTGAATATTGACGCTTTCCAATATTTATTTTCATTATGGGAGTCTTTCTCCTCCGCCATTTCGGGGGATGGTGGAGCTTTCAGTTTCAGGTAAACACCCTTCGACAAACATCCCTGTCAGAATAATTTATCTCGTTTTATTTTCATCCAAACACGTTCTTTTGTTTGATCATGTCTTAAAATAACAGAAGTGATAAATCATAAAACTAGAACCGAAAAACATTACACACATTTTTTTATCTGTTAGGCTCTCCGATTCAATTTTGCGGAAAAGAGAAATAAACTATAATAGATAAATGAAGATATAGTCTTAAAAAGAGGTAGGTACTATTAATACAAGGAAAATGGTATTTAAATACTTATTTAACTAAGGACATTTTTATTATTTTTTGTATTTATCTTGTAAAGTTATCTGCTTTCTGAGTTAATACACATTTTTGAGGCGTAACATACCAGTAGATTGTACCTAAAATAAATAATATAATTTTATGAACTGTTTTGATTTTTTTTTTCAATAAAATAATCATTTTTTTGCCATAGCATAACAAAAAAGACGGATGTTCCCGTTTTACGCTTTAATGCTAGTCCAAGGTATCAGATGGGAAATATTAATATGAAAACCATATGTAAATAAATATGTTAATTAAGTTGTCCTCCTACGGGATCGAATTATTATTATTATTTTGGATAATTTATATAGCGCCGTTTTCGTATAAATATACCTCAAGGGCGCTTCAAATATTGAATTTAACGGCTCGGGAAAATTTAAATTCCGAAAATGAGTCTAGCTGCAGCGTTCAATACTGATTGCAGGCGAGTCATTTTACTCATTGGTAGTCCGGCGTATATACCGTTACAATAATCGACTTGAGAGACACTGCAAACGCGTTTATTAATTGACGGGTGGCGTCAAATACCGGCAGATTTTTGCATATGCTTTTAATCTGTCTCAGTTGGTAAATACACGAACTTATCGTTCTACTGATTTGTTCATCAAGAGAAAGGTCAGAATATACGACCTTATGCGTGGTAGTCCAACGTGCTATCCTTTACACCAGGAGGCGAATAGTATTAAGAGCTTAATTTACCGTGAAACCTAAAAGTGTAGTGTGCCTGTTAAACATTATCCTTATAAAACCCGAAATTTCAAGACCTGTATTAAAATCTATAAATTGTCAGGCTGTACGTAACGAATTCATTAGGTAAACGAAAGTCCCCCTAAACATTAGAATTTCCTTTCAAGTAGGCTAAAATAATACTCGGGGACAGCGAGTTTAGTATTACTATAAATATTCTCATTGTAAGTAGGAAATTTCCATGTCAAATAACACTGGAAAGCTTACTGAATCGAATGAATACCAAATTTTCCATTTCCATCCCCCCGATCCATTTGCATTACCTCTGTATATTATATTAAAGTCCGAATAAGCCTTGCAGTAACAAAATATCATACTATAAGCTCAGTGCACCTTGGAATAGACGTATATTGTGTGCATACAATAATGCAGAAACGCATAAAATACACAAGTTACTGTGTTATTTCTCTTGGAAACGGTGCACCCAAGAAACGTGTATAATATATAATTTGAAATCATGTGTTTTGGACGAATAAAGAAAAGAAAAAGTTCTCTCACTATAGATGGAGCTAGTGTTACGCGCTGGTGAAAGGTTTTCGATTCGTAACATAAATACAAAATCAAAAATGTTACCAAACTAACCATCACGCCATTTCTCCGTAGGGGTAGGCAGAGAGGATAGAACGCCATACTTCTCTGTCCTGACAGACTTCCTTTGCTTCCTCTACATTCATACATCTTCTCATGCACATACGCCGATTATTGTAGTACGTAAAGTGGACACATAACCCAGCCAATGACAGGTCAAACATAAGCACTGTAAACGATTGAATATCCATATTCCTGAATTTGAAAAAAATCTACTTCATCTCTGTAGAGAGATAAAATGAAATAGAAAAAGTAATCAGTATAATATTGCAACAAAAGTATTGATTTTTCATAACAAACTGTGTTTACAAGGCTCCACAGGAAAATGATTTCGTTGCAATCAAAAATTTCAACATAAATAGTAAAAATAATAGCAACTTGTAATCATTTATAATTTTAAAGGGATTGCAGTTTTATATAAAAATGTAAGAAGTTCAGTTATTTGACAAGTGCCCGATGCGATGGTTTGAAATGAAATATGTTTTAAGAAATATGATTTCTAATAATAATAAGAGACCGATAATTGATCTTACATCATCAAGGTACAGTGGTATTGGTGTACCAATAACAATTACTATTCACCACTAGCTGTTAAAGGAAGGAAAGGAATAAGAGCACACACGAAATACATAAATAAGTTATCAGGAAAGTTTAATGTACAAAATATTATTATAACATTAAGTTAGAAGTGCTCGAAAAATTAAAGTAATGCGTACTTTATATGGGACAGAAAACTGCACAGTTTCTTGATAGGAAAACCGTAGTCTGTCAAAAGACACGCTAAATATGTGTATTTTTTAAGCGCGATCGAAAGTTATTATCGTATGTTTGCATACAGGAAATTGTTAATATAGCTAATAATGTAACTAACTAACCATCTAACCATCACGACATTTCCCCGTAGGAGTAGGCAGAGAGGATAGAACGCCATAATTAAGAAAGGGCTTTTACGATGGTTTGGTCATGAGGAGCGAATGAGTGATGAAAGAACGGCTGAAAGAAGTTTAAATGCAAGTGTGCCTGGATGTAGAAGCCGAGGAAGGCCGGCAAAAAGACATGGCATGACCTAGTACGACAAATACTTCAAAGTGGACATGTGAAAAGTCGGAATAATCGGCGTATGTGCATGAGAAGATGTATGAATGTAGAGGAAACAAAGGAAGTATGTCAGGACAGAGTGGTATGGCTAATAATGGAAATATGTAATTTTTTGTTTTTACGTTTTTAAAAGCATTTAATATAATATCAATATCTACTAAAATACACTAACTATCAGGTCAGCCAAACGTCGAATTGACCGTTCAATATTCCACACAGTTTTCGCTTTATACGGGACAGTTTGCAAACTGCACAAGAAACTGTACAGTTTTCTGTCCCGTTTAAAGCGCTGTTTTAAAATTTTTGAACACCTTTTTTTTACTTCCTTGGGAGTTGATATGAAATATTTATTTGACAGTGTTTTTCACATCAAAATATTTCATATGTGATACCTAGGACTGGCGCTGAAGCGTAAGACTTATCATCTTGTCTTCATGATCAAGATTCGCTGCACTTGTGTGTGCAATGCCCTATGCACCATTGGGTGCGGATAACGAAGAGTAGTAGTAGTAGTAATATTTTATATGCTTGCATATTATTATATCGCATGACGTTTTTACTTAATTGAGCGATTACTCTTATCACGTAGATTTAGCGTGATAGAAATAAGCACACGATAGGTATTTGAGTGTAGTTTGTAATAACACTTACGAAACATGCTTTATATTTTGAGTCGAAATTTTTAAAAATAATGAAAAACTTTAAACTTTAAAAAGTATATACTAATCGTAAATCAATAATAAATTTAATAATGTCTGTACAGAAAGCAAGAAACCCTAATTGTTAATATATCGTCGTTCTTCAGAAGTATTTCAGTAATTTTTAGTTGCAGTATGCTGTATTTCTAAATAAAATATAATAATAATAACAATAATGATAAAAATCAATAAAACAAATTTCGCCTTTATAACGCATTCATCACACCTGTTCTCCTCTATGGCTGCGAATTATAGCACCTAACAGGGCCCCCAAATAGCAGGCTTCATAGTTTTGAGAATAGATGTCGAAGAATATTAGGCGTGCGGTGGTTTGACTTGGTATCTACTGTCATCCGGCGAAGGCGTTTCGGCTGGCTAGGCCATATACTACGTATGCCTCCCGAGAGCCTTAACATAGGCCAATACACAATTTGTATTCTTGCTTTTATATATTAATGTACATTAATAAAGAAAAAAAAGAGAGTATTTCAATATGGAGACACTGAGGGATCGTGGCGGCATCATGATTTTCTTTTGACTTGATCGATGCTGTCGCCCTCTTGACTTAACTTCACTTGGAAACCTTGGCCCTGCAATTTGCTCATGCATTTGCAACAGCAAAAAAATTTTTAAAGTGCTGCATAAAATAGCGTGACTGACAGAGAGTCCCCAAGGACTCTAAAACAGTCGCGGGTGGAGGTGGGATCGATCCCTCGATCCCTCAGGCCAATACACTCACACTTTGAAACGTGTGACGTAGATGCTTAGTGGTGACGTAGTGGGTCACTAGGCAAGTTAGTATTTTTCAAGTATGGAATGACCTTATTATTGACCGAAGGCCATAATAATATATATGTGTAAAGAAATACTTGTATTTCTTCAGCGCCATCTATGGAGTAGGAACTTAAGTACAGGGCCACTGGTTTACCAACAGATGGCAGTCAACATGGTAAACGATATTTAAAGTCTTTTACTAAGTATATTATTAGTCTTAATTAGTGTCAATTCATTTTTAATATTATTTCTATGGTAACCTAGATTATAACTCTCTGTTTATACCAACCATGTTGACTGCCATCTGTTGGTAAAGCAGTGGCCCTGTACTTAAGTACCTTCTCCATAGATGGCGCTGAAGAAATACAAGTATTTCTTTACAAATGTATATTTCATTCATAATCTAGCCCATTCCTTTCTACGAGTGTTCTGCAAACTTTGTGTATTTCACGTCACGTGTGTTAAGATGCGTAAAGAATTGCTTTGTCACTTTAGTCAGCTAAATTTTATAACACTTTTAATAAGATTTTAGGGCACGATACTAAAATACGTTATTTTCTTAATTTTAAAAATATATATTATACCAGCACGTAAAGCGTAAGGGTAAACTTACATTCGTGATTGCGGCAAAATAAAGAACCAAACAAAAAATTGCAAAAAAGCTAATCGCATGACTTTTCTGGCTTTCAACTAGTTTTTTTTTAATCGTAGGAACATTTGAAATCAAAATCAGTCGTGCAATTTAAGCTAAATTAAATAAAATCATATTAGGTACATAACAACCGATATTATTGTTGAAATACTTATGTACTTGTAATGTATGTAATATTTATGTACATGGAGTGACAAAACTCGTAGTACAACCCGAAAACTGGTGAATCTACATCATATTTGGAGTCGAGCGTGCAATATGAGTTTTTTGATCGGAGCTTGGATTTTTTTTTTTTTGTTTTTCTTCTCATAAAAGCTTTCATAAGTACAGCAGATCAAGTACTACTCCTAATTTCCCTTATCCGCACCCAATGGTGCTTAGGGCACTGCATTGGTACACCAAGTGCAATTGCAAAAATTCTCATTAAAATTCGTTTTTTTGTATTGTTTTCTTTAAATATAGTATTAATTTGATTAAATAAAATATATTTGATAACAATTTGTGAAAAATTCTCAAAAACAATTTTCTCAATTTTCTCGAAAAGTATGAATCAAATAAAAAAAATTGTTTTCAAAAAAACAAAATCTACTCCAAATATGATGTAGATTCACTGATGTCCCGCTTGTATGTACATCGAGTTTTGTTACACGGTGTATGTGGCTTAGTTAGAAAACTAGCCCTCATATTTTTAGATAACCTTTATAAGATATCTGATTAGGTACTGTATTGAATTTATAATTACCTTTTTCCTCATCATTTTTTACAAAAAAAATGTTTAAAAACCCCTACCTTCAAAAATATCATATGCGTGACATTTTGCTATAAAAAAAATTGCGAAATTATTCGCATTACCCATTACATATCGCATTCATTATGTAAACTACAAGATCGGAAGCCCTAAGAAATGGGAAGTACCGGAACCCGGAACTCTGTTACACAAAACGCAGGTACGCTGATCACAAACTGATTAGGATATACTTTTCTACATCTATTAGTGATTGATCTTTCAGTCAGATCGATTTGATGTCGAAATTCTTTATACACAAATAAAATAATGTTAAAAATTATAATTTTGGACTGTGCAATAGGCCAGAAGGCACAAGTGCAGTGGGAATAATATTATTAAACACCCAGGATTGAGAATAAATCATTTTTGAAACGATTCTCGGGATCCAAACCAGCATGAAGTATATATTTGTACCTTAATATCTATAAAAACTCAGTAAAATATTAAAAAGTATGTTTTTTCATCCAAGAACCTGAATTATTTAGGTATTATTTACAGTACACAGTACACAACGGAGTTCTGGTACCAACCCTTATGTATGGTAGTGAAGCGTGGTGTTGGAAAAAGAAGGATGAAAGTAGACTGAATGCTGTTGAAATGCGATCTATGTGTGGTAAGACTATGTATGATAGGTGTACAAATGTCGAAATTAGAGCAGAGTGCAAGGCTGAGATAAGCATTATCGACAACATTAAGAAAGGGCTTTTTTCGATGGTTTGGTCATGTGGAGCGAATGAGTGATGAAAGAACGGCTAAAAGAAGTTTAAATGCAAGTATGCCTGGATGTAGAAGCCGTGGAAGGCCGAGAAAGACAAGTACGTCAAGTACTTGAAAGTGGTCATGTGAAAAGTCGGAATAATCGGCGTATGTGCATGAGAAGATGTATGAAAGTAGAGGAAGCAAAGAAGTCTGTCAGGACAGAGTGGTATGGCGTTCTATCCTCTCTGCCTACCCCTACGGGGAAATGGCGTAATGGTAAGTTAGTTATTTATTCCATTGCATTGCCTAGAATGTCTATATAATTCCAAAATAACCCGGAAATTCGTTAAATATAGATATAATTTAAATCAGTTCCGATATGTTTATGCCCTTTCTAAGTGGATTTAGTGCCAATCTGTCCCACTGAAACCCGTTAAAAGCCATGAATTGTGTGGGCGAAATACAAAACCCAAATACCCTTATTGCGTTCAGCTATTATCGTAACAAATTATTTTATGCTACGCTATCGTATTTCAGTTTTGACGAAGCACCCGAAAATACGACACTAATAATAAATTAAGTTGTATTTTTAGATTTCGCAAATAACTACGTTGTTTAACCTACACTGTTTTAATCGATTGATCGAGTTGATCTACACGAAGCCAGGTACATTGAAACAATAATAATGGTATGAATTAGCAATATTTTTTCCATCGATTGGTCGTAGAAAAAAGAGAAAGCTCGTACACTTATATTTTTCGTTTTTGGGTAAATAATATTTATGTCTAGATATTTTTTACAAATTCGTGCATAATGTTGAAGGTAATCAACGATTTCGTAAAAATAGACACCATGTTGCTGAGTAATTAAAAAAAATTATAAGTATGAGGATTTTTTGTACTTTTTAATACACTTTTTTAAATAAGTTTATGAGGTACGTAATTTTATTTTCATTTAGATTAATATAATAACATTTTTTCAGTAAGATGTTTTAAATGAATATAAAGCTGTGAAAAAAAAAAAAAAAAAAATAATTATAGGCAGGCAGCTTTTGCTAGTGCGCCTTTATCTTTTGCATTGCTTTTTGTCTGCAATGGCAGACATGTTATTTTTAATTTCTGTTTTTTTACATAATTGTGTATACCCTGTTCATGTGTTCATCTGTACGTGCCCGAAGTAAAATAAAATAAAACGAAATATGTTTTTGTGTCAAGAATGTAACCATTACATTCAATACATTTTTGTCATGTCGCTTCATATACAATCACGAAATCATAAAAGACTATGTTTTTAAAGAATAACGTAAACAATGTCATTAGATGTTACAAATCTTTAGTATTAATTGACTCATATTTACCGTGGGACTTAAATGTGGAGACTTAGAGAAGTATCTTAATATGAGCCCTTTGTAAATTCACAGTACCTACGTTAAAGGGCTCATTGAATTCAAAATTGTTAAGACTATTATGGTTATTGAATGCACGAGAGAGTTCAATACTTAATGCAGGTATTACATATTTGTGCAAACATACACGAGTCGCAAACTGGCAGCAAAAGCTGCTTGAGTTAGTTAGGGAGCATCGAATACCTTCATAAATATAAACCTTGCAAAGCAATAAGTTCTCAGCACTACGGTTTATATCAGTGTATATACGTAATGATTATTATTACGTACAAAATGCAGCGTAAGAGCACTTAAGCTCATTACAGTCTAGAAATTACCAGAATTCCCAAGGAGTTGTTTAGAAATACGTCACAAACAAATTGGAATGAAATAATATGATATTGTCAATTGTCTAAGTGAATGCAAAGAAATTTACTTATCGTTGACAGGTTTGGGTGTTGTACATACTATATTTTATTAAAATGCATAAATCGCAACTTTCTAAACATTGGACGTACCCAAATCAATGTAATGTTTTGTAAATCAACTTGGTGAACATATGGGTGTCTGTATTTCAAAAATCAAAAGCTTTTGATCTTGAAGATAGTCCTCACAAAAGACCGAGTTTATCTATGGCAATCCTTTCATAGTTGGCAAATATCAAAACAATACACATTTAAATAATGATCATTTCCAAATATCTAATGATCCTACTGATACGATGGTAAAAAAATCTGTAAAAAAAAATCTGGAATGCATATAATAATTCATTTTATCGCCAGTCTCAATTGGAAATATCTAAAAGTAATAATGAATCATGTATTTAGTTTAATATAAGATGATGTCTGAATTCACATTATATCGGCGTTGACAAATTTCATATTCCACTGAGCGTGGAGATCCCCGAGGAATATTGGAAATGTATTCCGAGGAAGGAACTTTTAATCAGATTTCCAACTTGAGGAAAATAATAAATTCTGCTTGTTTTCTGAATATTCCAGAACATTTTCTGGGCGCCTTTGTCATTTTGTTAAATTGCATAGAACTGAGCAGAATTATATCGCTTTTGATCAATATTTCAACAAACACGAAAAACGCTTTAAAAAAACTGAATGTGGATTAAATATAACATCAACTTTTTGTGTATGTTAAAATACTTGGGCACGAATTTTGAGGCTTTTACCCTTAACAGACAAATGTTTTTAAATATATTTTTAAAAATATAATGTTTTTATTAAAATGTTCACTAGTGATGGAAATATGGACAAGGACATTGAAAGGAGGGTTAGTGCCGGTAACAGAATAAATGGTGTCTTAAAGTCGGTAGTATCTAATAAGTGCTTATCAAAAGAGGCTAAATTGGCAGTGCATAATGGAGTTCTGATACTAACCCTTATGTATGGAAGCGAAGCATGGAGTTGAAAAAATAAGGATGAAAGTAGATTGAATGCAGTATTTTTTTATTGTAAATATTTAATAATTTTCACACCTGTGAATGTTCTGTATATGTACAGAAAATAAATAAATAAAATGTAGAGCATGTAGAGCGAATGGATGATGAAAGAACGGCAAAAAAAATATATGATGCGACTGTGCCTGGATGTAGAAGTCGAGGAAAGGCCGAGAAAGACATGGCATGATCAAGTAAAACAAGTGTTTGAAAGTGGGCATGTAAGAAGTCGGAATAATGGACGTGCGTGCACGAGAAGATGTATGAATGTGGAGAAAGCAAGAGAAGTATGCCAGGACAGAGTGGTGTGGCGTTCTATCCTCTCTGCCTGCCCCTTCGGGGAAATGGCGTGATGGTTAGTTAGTAGTTAGTTAGTTAGTCAAAATGTATTCATGTGAGACAGCTTCTACTAGTATAGGAAATATTTAAAAAAAATCTGTTATGAATGATGAATGGATTATCTACCGACTACAAATAATAGTAGAAAAAATTATCCAAATATGAGACATATGAATGTCTATAAAGAAGAAAGTCGATTTTAGTTCATGTCATCTATAAAGATCTAGAATCAAATGACTGAAATATTGTAAATTGAAAAAATATAGGCGTTTACTAGCATTTACGGAAACCAAAAGTTTTTCGGTCTGAAACAAAAAGAAAAAACAGCGGTTAGAATTTCTTACAACACGTATGAAGAGATTTTGCACGGCCAGTTAAGATGGATGGTTCCCTTTAAGGATTTGTTCTGATGAGTTGTAGGGTAAGAGGGTTTAACCCAAGGGTAAAATGGGGTCAGGAATTACAGTAACTTCCCCTATTTGGGATAACTATTAGTTTAGAACGAATTTTTCTCGACAAAAAGAAGTTGGAAAATATAGTTTTTTTAATTTTATGCTTATTAAGAATCATCCTAGTCACTCTAATCATCCCCGTCATAGGAAATGCACAGGTTATCTCGTTTATTTTCTCTATAATCATCCACATATAGCTCCACGCGTAATTTACAATCAGCACATCTTTTATACACACTTGATTTTTTTACCGTTATGAAGAAGAATGAATATTAAAGGGACGTGAATTTCTCGAATATGAGATGAAGAAACAGACCTAAAAACTGCGAATTTGGAGAACGAATGACGCAATTAATCTCCCTCCCTCTCCCCTCTACCCTTTCTTACTCCATACCCCAAGGGTAATCATTTTCTGTGTCGGATAATAAATAATTCGCCGAGTTCATAATAATTTATTCATGACGGAAATAATTATTTGACTGAACCGTGTCAACACCAAATTACAACCCGCTACAAAATTTATTGTATTCCAGTTCAGTTTTGTAATGAAAAATAGAAAAATATAATTATATCCCGGTTACAGTTTGTAATAATTTAAATAAGATTTTATGGAGTCAGAAATAAGTATGACGCAAACAAGGAAATTCATTTTTTTAA
>JAGVSP010004712.1:0-14990 GCA_022494985.1 Micrasema minimum
CTGAAAATTTTACGTTATTTTATGATATTTCATTTTATAACAGTAATTGCGAAATATTTTTTATACAATTTGACATCTCAACAGAGACGAGAAATTTGGAAGGGAATATGGATGTCTAGGCGTTTACAGGGCTTATGACCTGTCATTGGCTGGGTTAAGTTGCCACTTGATGAATTACAACATTCCCCATTTCACCTAGTATTTGATATCTATATCTGCCAATATGCAGTAAAATGGCGGGACGCTTCACATGTAAACACTCTCTGTCATCCATTGAGAAAATTGCTAAGCATTTTAGCAGAAACCGTTATGATTGCCAGTGAGATTTTTACCGAATTATATCACCTACTAGGAAACGCCTGAAGATGAATCTTCAATTTGTTATGCTTATAACTTTTACCAGCAAATTTTTATAAACAGCATTTTTAGTGTGCCCAAATACTTGTAGACAAAAACTGGATTTCACCCATTACAGGCTAATTGTCTACAAGTATTTGGACACACTCAAAATGTTGTATTTTCATACATTTAAAAGATAAGTCAATTATTTTACCTACTACTACTACTACTACTTTCTCTTATTCGCACAAAATGGTGCATAGGGCACTGCATTGGTACACCAAGTGCAGTGTTTCTTGATCATTTTATTTACATGAACGTAAGTCGATCAGTCTTATAGATCAGTCAAAATACAAAGTAGGCTAGATTGATTATACATGGTGTAACAAAACTCGATGTACAAGCGGGAAACCAGTGAATCTACGTCATATTTGGAGTCGAATCTGTAGAATATTTTTATTTTATTTGACCCATTGTTTTCGAGAAAATATAGTACGAAGTGGATTTTTTTTTCTGTATTTTTTTTCAAATTGTTATCAAATATAATTTATTTAGTCAAATTAATAGTATCCATAAATTAAACAAAATAAAAACCCGCATTTTAATAAGACTTTGTGCAATTTCACTTAATCTGTTATACCTACTAATTAAAGCTTTTATGAGAAGAAAAATTTTTTTTTTTCAAGCTCAGATTTAAACTCATTCGACTCCAAATATGATGTACATTCACCAGGTTTCGAGTTGTACTACGAGTTTTGTTACTCCATGAACCTATAGCATATATTTCTACATATAAATTAGATATTTAATGATAGATGTGGTAAATTCAAGAGGAACTTGAAATCTTTTTGTAACCTCTGATCGAACATATTAATGCAAACTACTTAATAGCTTTTTAAACCTGTAAATTGTGAACGAGAACTGTGTGATTCTGTAATTGATGTGCAATAAAACCGTGTATGTGTAATTATTATGATAAAATGTAAAATGATGGATATTGTCATATTGTCGAGTTACCTGTAATTAAATAAATAAATAAACAACCAACTGGTTGTTGGATTTGTTTTGAGTTTTTTGTAGAAACACGAAGTCCTGCCATAAAACTGAGATTAAAACTTATGTTTTCTTCACAAATAGTAGTTTTATGAAATCTGATAAAAGATTAAGTGTTTTTCTCCTATTTAACGTTCGTGTGTAACCATAGACATATGATAATTTTAATTTACAATATTTAATGTTTTAAAAATAGGGTTTTGCACCTCCTGCTGACATTTTCCATAAGGAATTCAAGTAATTAAAATTCTTCATTGTAATGGATGGACCAGGCCGGCCATTTGTAGAAACGGCCAAATCCGTAGTGAAACTGTTGGCCGCATTAACATATCTGGAGAGGAGCAGTAAATAATAAATGTAAAGAAATATCCCGGGCCTCCATTAATTATTGGGCCCTGGCTGGGCCTAGCTCGCCCGACCTCCGCAGCTCTGGTCTCTCATGCGACCGAAATATCCCAACGTTTTGACAAATAGATGTTTGTTTATGTTGATGGCCGAATGCAGGGGTGTTGAAGCAGTGAACAGGTGAAATTTAATAAAAAAAAACAGGTTACTTTATTTTATTTTATTTTATTTTGTTAGGAACAATAACAGACAAAGGATAAAAATAATAATACAAAAAAATATTTTAAAATATGCCTAGGTAGACCAATTGCCCTTTAAAATTGTTCACATCGTGCTTAATTGAGTGACACACACACAATGATTAAGTAAATATAAATATAAGTAAATATAATGATTAAGTAAATATAAATTTAAGTAAATATAATGATTAAGTAAATATAAAAGCAAGAGTGATTACACATATCTCAAGAACAACCTTTTCTTGAACCCGTCTACGGAGCTTCCAAAGTTACATAGAATATATCGTGGGGTATACTGGCAAAAAACGTTAACTCTAATATACCTGTTTTGAGAAATCAAGCATTTAAGTTTTTTTTTCCTATTTTATTAATATTTTTTATATTCTATTGCATTATGAGTTGAAACTTTAATTATTTCTCATTTTTTCTAACATGTAATTAATTTTCATACTTAGAAAAACTTTTTATTGTTAATAGCAGTATTCCTTTTTATTTTAGAGAAAGAAAGAAATATGATTTTAGGTTAGGTACTTCAGAAAAAAAGCGCTTTATAAGTTATCCAAAATTTGTGTTTCTGCCGATTGTAGAGCTTTAAAAACTTAACAATACTGCATCATTAAATCCAAACAGCATATTTTCGAGTTAGCGTTTTTTGCCAGTATACCCACGATATTTATAATTCATTACACAGTGCTACCCCCATCTAATTTTTTTTTCAATGCAATTAGGTAGGTACTTTCAAGTGTAGGTATAAATTCATTTTCATTCATTTATACCATATCCGCTCCCTATGTGGAGCATATGGAATCCACAAACTGCCTCCAGGCCAAGCGATCGGCTGCCAGCTCCCGTGCATCCTCCCAAGTCAAGTCCACGTCCCGCAGCTATGACGCAAACTGCCGACGAATTGTCAACAGTGGACGACCAGGACGCCGAGAATTTAATGCCTTGTAAAATAAGCAAGCATGGCTCTTATAATATAATTCAGATAAATGTTGTAAGAATGCCATACTAATAATCTCTATCGTCGCCTATCTTATCGATTTTTTGCATATATAGATTTATCGAATCTACTGAAAATGTACAACCGATTTACCGATTTCGGAGTCATTTTTATTTTAAAGCATTTATTCTATGCAATTATAAGTGCAAATAAATTCAACATATTACGAATAACTTTAGGAACTTCTATCGATTTTACAATTTGGCAACATCACTCATCTGTCAAATAGTCGTTATTCGATATTTTGAATTTCGATCTAGAATTTCAGTTTCATATTATTTATTACATTATATTCATATTCGCTATAGTAAAAGTTTATTAAAGTTAATTAGTAATATTACCGATACTATTGAATGTTATACGTATTATACTGTCGTAATCGCCGCGGGTGATGCGCGCGCTGAAACTGTGTGGAATTAGCGCACAGTGAGAATCTGACACTAGCACACAGTTTTTCATCCAGTTTTAGCTTTATGCCCACTTTATATGAGACAGTTTCTTGTTCAGAAAACTACATAGTTTCTTGTTCAGAAAACTACACAGTTTCTTGTTCAGAAAACTGTGCAGTCTGTCAAACTTCTGTCAAAAGACACGCTAAATATGTGTATTTTTGAAACGCGATTGTATGTTATTATCGTATGTTTGCTCTCAGGAAATTGTATATTTAGCTAATAATGTAAATATGTTATTGGTTTTTTACGTATTTAAAAGCATACAATAAACCAATGTCTACTTAATTCTCATTATACCATATCCGCTCCCCATGTGGAGCATATGGAATCCACAAACTGCCTCCAGGCCAAGCGATCGGCCGCCAGCTCCCGCGCATCCTCCCAAGTCAAGTCCACGTCCCGCAGCTCTGACGCAAACTGCCGACGAATTGTCAACAGTGGACGGCCGGGACGCCGAGAACCTGATGCCTTGTAAAATAGGCAAAATAGGCAAAAAATAGGCAGCTTTCATACTGTTGAATGCGGCGCCCGCTACTCCAAGCCGCACTCCCAGTTCCTGTCTACTTAAACGTTTACATAAAAAACATTAACTGTCATGTCAGCTTAAATCTGACATAAGCACGCAGTTTTAACAGTTTTCGTTGTATACGGGACCGTTTTCAGATTGCACAGAAAACGTGGGCTTTATACGGGACAGTTTTCAGACTGCCCAGGAAACTGTATGGTAAACTGTCCCATATATAGTGGGCTTAAGACGACCTACGACACAGTCTCTTCGTGTGTCTCGCCAGGACCGCGGGCCCGGGCGCGGGCCCCCTGGCCGCGGGAGGCCCGGCGGAGGCGCCACGCACTCCGCGCTGTGTATCGGATTATTCTAATCCCGGCTGGCGCCCCGCGGGGGGCGAGGCTAACTCCACTCTGTCCCGGCTAGGGCTATCTGGACGTCACACATTCAGACCCGGCATGCTAATATCATGTACTACAAATTATTATCAAAACGTTATTCGCACCCACATGGAGTAACAAAACTCCTAGTACAATCCGAAAACTGTTTTTTTTACTTTTTTTTAAATTTTATTTCAAAAGAAATTTTTTGTTTACATTAAAACACATATATGTACAATAAAAAAAAATATATAAATAAATATAAACAAAAATCCCACCAAGGCATAGCCTGTTTGTGGGTATAATGTGAAAGTCATACAGTGTGCACGTGGCAAAAGAGAAAGATAAAGTTAAAAAAGAAATGGAAAAATAACAGATAATGTAAACAAGATAATGTTCAATCTACATCTTGTTTCTAAATTTTATCGAAAGCTAGGGGTCAAACAAAATTTTAAAAATCTACAAAATCAACTTCAAATATCATTATTCCAACTTCTTTCATGCCCACTTTCAAGCACTTGCTTTACTTAATCATTATTATTATTATTATAATTATGGATATTTATATAGCGCCGTTTTCGTATAAATATACCTCAAGGGCGCTTTAAATATTGAATTTAACGGCTCGGGAAATTTAAAGTGAGTGAAAACTCAATTTCTGAGTAGAAAATACCATTATCAAAATTAATCAAAAGATTTTGAGAACATATAGGTCTTAAGTTTCTTTGGAAACATCACTTCACTCTCACAGTTGCGCACTTCTGGTGGGAGAGCATTCCAAGCCATATAGGGCCCGCAACCGCAAAAGCGCGCTCTCCAAACTTTGTGCGCTGATTACGGATCGGTACTAAAACCCTGCCTATAGCTGTAGATGTAGCTGATCGAAGTGTGAGACGTCTTTCAGCTAGTTTATCTGGAATGCAAAGCTCTTTTAAATACTCTGGAGTGGCATCATGCATGGCTTTGTACATTAGCCAACAGAGTTTGTGTAGAATACAACCTTTGTGGAAAGCGCAGCCAGTGCAGTTTCTTTAGCAGTGGAGTGATGTGGTCGAACTTAGAAATTTCGAAGATAAGTCTAGCTGCAGCGTTCAATACTGATTGCAGGCGAGTCATTTTATTCATCGGTAGTCCGGCGTATATGCCGTTACAATAATCGACTCGAGGCACTACAAACACGTTTATTAATTGACGGGTGGCGTCAACCGGCAGATTTTGGCGTATGCTTTTAATCTGTCTCAGTTGGGTAAAAACATGAACTTATCGTTTTAATGATCATGCCATGTCTTTAGCCTTCCTCTACTTCTACATCCAGGCACAGTCGCATCATATATTTTTTTTAGCCGTTCTTTTTCATCATCCATTCGCTCTACATGACCGAACCATCGTAAAAGACCTTTCATTATTTTGTCGATAATGCTTATCTCAGCCTTGCATTCTGCTAAAAAGCAATAATCCCGCCCTTGTAAGTACGCTTGCTATGTAATTGTATATTGCTTTAAATAAATAAATATACAATGATATTCAAAATTATTCTTTAAAAAAATTTTTCCCCGGCCGAAGGTGTTAAAAACCCGTCCGACATAAAAATTCGGCGTTTATTTGAATGGCGTCTATAAACAAACGCCTTGACGACGTCCCCGTCCCGTAGGAGCGCATCACAGTGTCACAACACCTTCAGTCCGGCCTCGCGTCACACTGCGACAGTAGCCATAACAGTAAACCACTGGCGGGCCCGAATATGGCCATTGTGATGTAATTAGGCGATTACACAAGATAAGAAAAGTAGTTTATGTTTTCGTAAATTGAATTTTGTTATTACTACTGCTTCATTCCCTTATCCGCACCCAATGGTACGTACGGCACTGCACCGTTACACCAAGTGCAGTGTATCTTGATCGTTTTATTACATGAAGGTAGGGTGATCAGTCTTACGCTTCGGAACCAGTCCGAGGTGTCAAACATAAAATAGAAATCTGAAATTAATCACACGTTAATAAATATTTCATGTTGTCAGCCTCGTGGCATAATCTTAGCCAATTTTACAATTTAAGATGGGATTTAAGATTAATGGGTGAAATCCAGTTTTTGTCTACAAGTATTTGGACACACTCAAAATGTTGTTAGCCATTTTACATCAAAACTTGGTAAAAAGCGTAGAAATTAATAGACGAATCCTTTCTATACATGGTGTAACAAAACTCGATGTACAAGCGGGAAACCAGTGAATCTACATAGTATTTGGAGTCGATTTTGTAGAATATATTTTTTTAATATGACCCCATAGTTTTCGAGATAATTCAGTACGAAGTTGATTTTTCTATTCGATCAATTTTTGTATATGTATTCAAATATCATGTATTTAGTCAAATAAAAAAACTTAACCAAACTAAACCAACCATCACGCCATTTCCCCGAAGGGGTAGGCAGAGAGGATAGAACGCCACACCACTCTGTTCTGGCATATTACTTCTCTTGCTTCCTCCACATTCATACATCTTCTCATGCACGCACGTCGATTATTCCGACTTCTTACATGCCCTTCTTGCCTACTATCCATAACAAAAAAAAAAACAGCATTTAAATATGAATTTGTGCAATTTTGCTTAATCTGCGGTACTAATGAAAGCTTTAAGGTATGAGAAGAAAAAAAAATTTTTTTTTCAAAGTTCAGATTCAAAAGTCCACACATACGACTCCAAATATGATGTAGATTCACCAGTTTTCGGGTTGTACTATGAGTTTTTTTACACCATGTAAAACGCGATCACGATATTTTGAAAATTAATTACAGACATAATAAATGATAACAAAAATAAAATATTTTTCTTTGCACCTGCCTAAGATATAAATCACCATTTAAAAAAAAATTGTCCTACATTCCGACACTGTGAGATATGTGTGTGAAAGAGACTGTGTGTGAGGGTGACAGAAGATGTACGAACGTGTGTGTGTATGTAGTATGTCTGCTGTGTGCCCGTCATCCCAGTTAGAGCTCTGAGCAGCGTAGACAGTTAAACTGTGTATTATAATAAACCCGTCAATATTGTCACAGTCGTGTTTTACTTTTAAGCCCCCATACCAATACATCACAGTTACATCATACATCACGACTTGATCTTATGTTAGGTAGATGTGTACAGTCTGTACAGATACCTATCGACCCATTGAAATCAGAGATGGACAATACATCAGATGAAATAAGGCTGATGATCTTTATAGTGATATTCCGATGATGTTCTGGTCCAGATGATGAAATAATAGTAACCTGAACTATTAAAATGATTGATGATTAGTTCACATCACTTTTTATTGTTCACCAGTTCGTTATTGTACCGAACTTTGTATGCTACAATATTAAATGATTCTAGACTTTGTTTAAAGCTAAGATTTTCTTAAATACGACTGTTTTTAAACGGTTAAAATTGGGTATTTACGAAGGGATTTAAACCTTAAAAAAAATCGGGGCTGTTTTTAGCCAACTATACTATATTTATATAATGATATATTTATTTTTAAAAACTCCTGCTTAGAGAGTGTGTTATTTTTGTGAAATAAAAAACACAATTTGCTCTACATCAATCCTCTAGGTTCTAGGCTCTAGGTATACAAAATAAAAGTGTTAATTTAATAAATACAAGGTCCCTATTTTTTTATTTTATAATTATGGAAAACAATTTGTTTTCAAATAATTATGGAAAACTACAAATCCAGTGCTACAGAAAACTTTTTTTTAATAAAAAAGAAACATTTGACTTCTTATGATATACTCAATTATTTTCAATTTCGGGGCTGCTTTCAAATAGTCGGAAATAACTTGCCAGAAAGCAGGAAACAAGTTGGGCTAGAGTGGGTTTCGAACCTAGGGATTCCAATCCGGAGTCCCCGAATCTACCACTAGACCACAGAATTGAATTAGGTAATGAATTCTTTTTTTACACTTTAAAAAATATGTACAGGGTGTACCAAAACCCGATGTACAAGCGGAAAATCAGTGAATCTACACCATATTTGGAGAGGATTTAGTAGAATAATATTTTTTTATTTAGCCCTTAGTTTTCGAGAAAATTGAGAACGAAGTATTTTTTTTGCGAATTGTTATCAATTGTCATGTTTTAAGTCAAATTAATACTATCCATTAAGAAAACAAAATTAAAAAACGCGTTTTTATAAGAATTAGAGCAATTTTACTTAATCTGCTATAGGTACTTTTAAAAACTTTTGTGCGAAGAAAAAAAAAGATTTTTTCAAGCTCAGATTGAAAAGTGATATTACCTACACAATCGTCTCCAAATACGATGTATATTCACCAGTTTTCGGGTTGTACATCGAGTTTTGTTACACCCATATAGCTACGCTAGTTCCCAAAAGTTTCTAGTTTGAAATAAAATCAATTTGATATTTAGGTAATATTAATATCGTAACAGGTGTAGGTACCTATCCTACAAAAAAAGATACAATTATTAATAGGTATTAACATATCATTCGAGGTTTTTACTATTGATGCATTTCTCGGAATAATAAGCAGCTTACGTGAATCCGATCGAATTGGGGAACATTTATTAAACACAGTTCTAAGAATTTATTAACTGTCGGGCAATGCCGGGTGTAACTTTTAAATAACGAACCGTTTTGTAAATAATAATCTAATTCATTAGCCATAAATGAAAAAAGTATGCAGGTAGGGATGTAATGTTTTTTTACATAGACAATTTAACAATGCGTAAGTCAAACCTACTCATCTTTGCTTCATGTAATAAATTATTATTATCAAGACACACAATATTAATTTGGTATACACCAATTAATTGTGCCCAAGATTAAAAACAAGTACGGACAGAGAACATTGGAATATTTAATTCCAAAAAAATTATATAATATGTGGCCCAATGAAATGAAATCATGTATTAACGTGAATAAAATTATTTTTATACTGAGAGATTGGCTGGAAGACAGAACTACTTTATATTGATTCACCATCATTTGATGTAACGGTTTTAGCAATGTATATATTTCTCGTATCTCGTATCTTTTTTTGTATTTTTATATTTTGTAAACTTTTTAAATATTTTTGAATTCTTAAAACTTGAGTAATTTTTCTGTAACTTTATGTTGTTGTATATATTTCTATGATAAATTTATAATTTTTGTTAATGGCACCCGATGACAAACTGCAAAAATTGCGGTTTATCGGGACGGAATTATTTTTAAGTTATGATTATTTCTTAATAAAGACTCATTATAAAAATATAAAAAAATGCAGTCCTGTTCTTTTATATTTTTATTTATTTTATAAAGTAGATACATTAATCAATCAATCAATCTCCTATGCAACCCATTGAGGGTCCAGTTGCTCGATCACAGATAATAATAATCGACGCGGTAATAAGCGACGTGATAACGATTTCTTACCATGGATGTTTAACGTTTTCGTGATCACAATGGAACACGCGTTAAAAGTTATCGATCGGGATTATTAAACGAGCGCATCAAGTCGCGAGCCCTTTCCCGGGATTTATATTCTTCGCACATATCTTCATTCAATCTTTCTCGAGTGCCGTATTGCATTTAGCCGGCGTTCAGCAAGCCAAATATTGAGAAAAGCAGTCGACATAATAAACAATCCGACACGCGCGATGACTTTCTTGATTTGACGTTTGACGTTTGGCCGCGATATCGTTTGCCGAGCATTCCCGAGCGTTGCTTCGGCAATGCTCGGCTCGGCGAACGTGGTATGAACGTATGTTCATTTTGATTGCTCAAATCGTTAGCGTTAGTACGTGTTTAGCACGTTTTTAACTACGTCGATGCCTTGTTCAAGAAACGTCTCCACTCGCGTCTGTCTCCGGCTACTTCCTTCCAGTTCCCAATGCCCAAGGATGCTGTGTTCCTCTCCACACAGTCCAACCACCTTAATTTAGCTACATTTAGCAGGTACATTATTTACATTAAAAAATAATAATTTTTTGTTCCAATGATCCTAGGATTTTTTTAAACTCATTTTTCGTGGTTCCGGTATCGCGTATCGCAGCGTAAACGCTGTTATTTTTTAAATGTTTTCGATTCAAATGAATCGCCCATATAGTCAGGTCGACCGGTAGCCATAGATGTACATAATATACCGTAGTAGATAATAGTATTCATAGCCATTTCAATTGTAACCAGCGAACGAACAATCATATCTACCGCTGAGGGCTGAGATAGAGTAACGACAAGGGAAAAGTTACCAAGCGACATAACACGTGCAAATGAAAATATTACCAAGTGACATGATATTACTATGTCGCTTGGTATCATTTTCCCTTGCACACATTATGTCGCTTACTAAATTTTTCCTTTCAACCTTCGATTATGTGCGTGAGTATTGAAGCGTTATAACTCCAAATTTGATAGTTTCTTAGATAATAAAAAAAAAGTAGCTACGTGATGATAGATTAGTTTTTTCCCACTTTTTGGGTGATTTTAAAAATTGTAGCCCTTTCACCTATACTGCTATTACTACTTCCTACTACTTATCTGCACCAAATGGTGAATAGGGCACTGCATTGGTATACCAAGTGCAGTTTACTTGATCATCAATTTGTCTTATGAAGGAAAGATGATCAGTCCCAGAGCTGCGATTCCGGTCGTAAACCCAAACGTCACTAGACGCCCATTTCTCGCCGAACTGTCAAATCGCTGTCAAATCGTTTATCTCTAACCTTACTTATTCGACGAATTTGCTTCTCCAAAAATGTTGATCTTTTATGTCTTGTGGAATGCATAGAGACCTTGAGAGATTCTACCAAGATTCAACTCTACTTTGAAGCCAAAAATCCGATTCCGATTTTTGACAGTGACAGTTAAGGGAATCGCTAAAATGTCTTAAACCTTAGTAGAATCGCAGGGCAGGGAGAAATCCGGAGACTACGATTGTATTGAGGACAGGCCGCGGCCGGCCCGCCCACATATAAAACGCATATTTTTTTTCTTTTAAAATTCGTATCACGTATTAAGATAGGTGTTGCTTTAACTCTCGCGTCCAGCCATATTGTTAAGTTGGTACCACTATAGGCCGCTATAGGCCGACCGGTGGCGGTGATCGCTTAGGTACGTGATTGGGCAGATCCTGTGAGCAGGTTCCATTATGGCGGAGGACGCGATGGCTTTGTGGCACTATACGTTCGAATCTAATTCAAAAGGACAATGCGCCGGAGTTCTCAATCATTGCCGCCAAAAGAGATTTGAATGTGGAATTTACACGACTTTTTTCCTATTACTATTATCATAGAAGATGGAAGTGTAACCTACCTATGGTATTGTCCTAAGAATGGTCTTATTTGGGATTGGTTCAAAAACTCGATGTACCTTACTACATTATATAGGATATATAGTATAGAGGTAGGTACTGGACGAAGTGTCACAAAATTCGAAAAACCCTAGTAGTAAGTACCTACCTACATTTTAATAAGCATATGGTAATTTTAGCAAACGTTATCAGCTTCCTTCCTTCCTTCACCACGTTTGCTCCTATGTGGAGCATCACTAGATCCCTCCAGGAGACCCTATCGCCAGCCAGCTCTCTCGCCTCCTCCCACGTAAGGCCCGCATCCATCAACTCCGCCGAGTAGTTACATCCGTAAGATGGTCATCGACGATCTGCCAGGACGGCGGCGCGCGGCGGTGGGATCCTGCAGGCGTAAAGAAGAGGCAGCTCGGGTTCAGGCTCTCCCGAGGCATCCGGACATCCGGAGTACACGGAATTCACGACTCCAGGTATTGGAGGTTGCTGCGTCTGTTCCCGAACTTCTGCGGTGGATTTGAAGTCAAACCACTTAATGCCTAGTATTCTTCTCAGACACTTGTTCTCAAAACTCAACAAGCCGTGAAAAAATACACCGTCAACTCGTAAACGCATATTTTTAACATGTGAAAATTTTCAAAAACCCACGATGTTCTCTCATGGTTTACCTTAGCCATACCTAAAACAGAAATGCTTTGGTGGTTAGGCATCTACCAGCTTCTGGTGAAAGCTTCCGTAAGATCTATATACTTTTCGTTGAAATCCCTTCTTATCCTTGAGAGTACCTATGTATTTTGTAACAGTTCAGAATAGTTTCAGAAGTCGTGTCTGGTTAACGAAGTAGATACCTACCCTCCTCCTACCCAGATTAAATCTTAAGCCCGCTATATATGGGACAGTTTTCTGTGCAGTCTGAAAACGGTCCCGTATAAAGCTAAAACTGCATGAAAAACTGTGTGCTAGTGTCAGATTTAAGCTGACATGACAGTTAATGTTTTTTTATGTAAACGTTTAAGTAGACATTGGTTTATTGTATGCTTTTAAATACGTAAAAAACCAATAACATATTTACATTATTAGCTAAATATACAATTTCCTGAGAGCAAACATACGATAATAACTTACAATCGCGTTTCAAAAATACACATATTTAGCGTGTCTTTTGACAGAAGTTTGACAGACTGCACAGTTTTCTGAAACAAGAAACTGTGTAGTTTTCTGAACAAGAAACTGTCCCATATAAAGCGGGCATTACTTCTAACGTCTCTGCCCTGGAACACTTACTTTTGCTTCTTCTGAATGTATTCTCATGCACCTCACACACACAAGCCGATTATTCCGACTTTCCACTTTCAAATTAATTAAAAAAAAAATATATATATATATTTATTTAGTATAGTATATAATTTTTTACTTAGACTAATATATTTTACATTACACTTAATTTATTTTTTTCGTAACTATTCTTATCGTATCATTATTATTAATTCAATTTAGCCATGATATAATATCTACACTAATATTTCTCACACATATATTTTTTACACTTAGCCCTAAATAACTTTAAATTTTGTTCATTTTTTAATTCATCTGGCATTTCCTCATACATTTTGATGCCTTTATAAATGAGACCATTCTGTGACATAGTTTTTCTTTTCTTTTCCAATCTTATATTTTTTGAACCTCTTTTTGCATATTTTTTTAATTTTTTTTAAATTATTTCTTTAAAAAATCTTATAAAACATACATGTATTATATTCCCAGGAGTTATAAAAACTCATTTTGGGACCGGTATTATTCACATTTTTAATTACATATTGCACAATCAAAAAGACGAATAAGAAAGACGATTCAAAATTAACACATTCAATCTTAATCATAAACATCATATCTATCATTGAAAAACATATTTAAATACAGATCTTTAATACTATGTATTGCTTTATTTATTTTTATTTATGAAAAAAGTCATTGTTTTTTAATTTGTTTTGCAAATATCTTGGAATTATCCCTTTAACAATTTTGTTAATTTCATTAGCAACATTATATTTAATTCTTTGGTCTACTGACTGGTCTTTGGTCATTGATAATTAGCATTGTGGCTTTTAATATGCGTACTTTCACTTGACTTTAAAGCTGAGAAAGTCGGCAAAAGCGCTGCAAAGGAGTTCCGCCGCCCATATTGTGTTGACACGGCGATGAAGGATTCCGTAGTATCAGATAGGTGTGATTATATTTTAATTGGAGCGGCGATAGGACGATTGGCCGCCATTGTGGAGTCGGACTTATTCAGGAAATAATAGACCACAGTTCTCGGTAGAGGGACGCTGCCGACCAGCGCGCGGCAGCAAAATCTTCAAGGCGGGAACATTGATTCGAAATAGGAAACGACGCGACGTGAAAACATTTGTCAAAAGGCGGGAAATTTAAATCCAAATAAGAACGGGTAAATCGTCAAAGGCGGGAACTTATTTGAAATAGGAACGAGTAAGAAGTAATATGCCTACGATCTACAATATTTTTTAATGGGCTTGTAAACCAAAGTTTTCTGTGAATCATCATCATCATCACATCATACCATATCCGCTCCCTATATGGAGCATACGGACCCCACAAACTGCCTCCAGGCCAGGCTATCGTCCGCCAGCTCCCGTGCATACTCCCAAGTCAAGTCCACGTCCCGCAGCTCTGACGCAAACTGCCGTCGAGTTGTCAACAGTGGACGACCAGAACCTGATGCCTTGTAAAAAAGGCAAGAATGGTGCCGGCTCTCGGGAGGCATACGTAGTATACCTATGGCCTAGCCATCCGAAACACCTTCACCGGATGACAATAGATACCAAGGGTGCTGTGTCCGTTGCCTCACCTCTGTGCTCCTCACAAAGTCAAGCCACCGCACACTTAATATTCTTCTGAGACACCTATTCTCAAAATTCAGAAGTCTGCAATTTTGGGCCCTGGTTAGGTGCCATGATTCGCAGCCATAGAGGAAAACAGGTGTGATGCATGCGTTATAAAGTAGGATTTTTTTTTTTTTTTAACCGAGTAAACATCCGATCTCCGGACAGCTTTCATACTGAATTTTAAAAAAAACAGTACTGTGCAGAAACTACTTTGATCAATGATTTTTTATCCTAATTTTTTTATATTATTGATATCTCAACAGAGACAGAGAAGCTCTGGAAACGAATGTGGGTTATCTAGGCGTTTACAGGGCTTATGACCTGTCATTGGCTGGGTTAAGTGGCCACTTGACGTAATTACAACATTCCCCATTCCGCCTGTCATCTGACATCTGACAACCATGTATGACAAATTTTTGAAACTTGTATATATCTTAGGTGTAAAGAACTATCCGCTTGCGAGTTGTTATTTCGACAGATTTTCGAATT
>JAGVSP010004713.1:0-13234 GCA_022494985.1 Micrasema minimum
ACAATTTGAATCCCAACAGAGACGAGAAGTTTGGAAGGAATATGGACGTCTAGGCGTTTTCAGGGCTTATGACCTGTCATTGGCTCAGTTAAATCAGAACTTGTATTCTTGTTCAAAGTGAGTCACAATTTCAATACGGTGATGTACCAAAAGCGTTTTTTAAATACTTACCTTTACAAATAATTCTTTTGACATACAATATTGTCATCGAAAGAAGCGTTTACTTTGTTTATTATTTGATAAATCTAAGGTGAAACCATTTTATTTATATATTCATTTGAACAAAGCGAAGATGCATAAATTACTTTTATATTATATTTTATTTATACATAATACACACCTGCCTAACATAAAACACCTTCCATAGGTTCAATGGAACTCAGTCTTCATGTATAACGAAATCTGGAAATAATACTTGGACGAAAGATGTAGAGTAGAAGAGAAAAATTAAAGGCGTTCAAACGGAATTGAAAAAAAACTATATAACGCATAATGTTCTAAAGCTGAACTTGGCACGTTCTTACCTTTAACTTATTTCTTGGAAGGCAAGGTTAGTGTTGATGTATTTTTAGAGCGAAAAGTAAATTTGATTTTGAACTTAATCTAGTATGAAATGCTTCCGCAACTTTGAACTCTATTTTTATATTTAAAGTGCTGTTTTTTACTGTAGCGGTAAGACCATGGCATAAAGTACTGAGTAGTTAAATTTCTTGGCTTTATTCTTAGATACACAAGCTTATGATAATCTGCTAAAAATTAAATCCAGTTTTTGCACCTTTCAAAATTAATTTTACAGCACAAAACGTGTATTTTGTTATAGTTTTCATTTTGACAGGCATGTTAATACGTTAACTAAAAAAATAATAAAGTACTTTTATATAAATACCTTATGGTTGAAGATATTAAGAGTAAGAAAATAAAACTTCACAACCTTAAATTAATACCAACGTCCTAACAACTTGCAGATTTTTATTACTTTCTCTATTTTTGCCACCTTATAATTTTCTCTCGGTAACATGTCGCAAATTAGAAAGACTACATTACACTATCGAAAAGGAATACAAGGGTTGGTTGGAAGATATTGCTGAAAAGCAATAAGCCTGCCCTTGTACGAGTTTGCTATGTAATTGTACATGAATTTTAAATAAATAAATAAACGCTCTTCGAATGCGACTCGATACAATGAAGATTTCTTAAATAACACAATTAGCAAAAAATATTATGTTAATTTTTCACACAGCTTATTAGTACGAAAATATTCTAGATTTTATTTTAATTGTATCTGAAGAAAAAAAAAACACATAGTTCGTGTTTATAAAATTGAAATGCCATGATTAAATCTTAAACACTGTAATAAAAGCAGTAAAGTGTCAGGGCAGTATGACATATTACAAATAATAGCTAAGTACTCCGAAATGGAACCATTTGTATTATTTTATCGATGTTGCCCAGTGTTGTTAAGTCTAGTGAAATATGATTATACAGAAATAATCTGACATCTTAAACGCGAAAATATTGAACATTACTTTGAAAAACGTGCGCATGATTTTGTTGAAGGAAAATAAATAACTTCATATATTATTTACATTACATTTCTACCAATGTCTACCTTTTTAAATAATGTTTTTTGTTTTTATATTTATTGGAAAGTACGCAATTTATCCATCATTATAATCACTCCATGTCCATTCCCTATGTGAGGCATGCTTACGTACCCGGCACCCTTATGTACTAAACCAAAGATATTCAGAATTTAAAATAACGTAATCGTTAAACAAATTATCTTTTACGCTTTTTGTCATTTTATAATAAAGTAATAACTGAGAAAAACTTTTGGTTTAGGAATATTTTCACAGCACACAAATTTTATGGGGTATTGTTTGAAAGGTTTAAGCGTAGGTTTACTCTTAACTTAGAAATGTTACTAAGGCGTACTTCGTATACCATTGATAATATAATCGTGGAGGCTATGTTTTTTCACTGAATATTATACAACTATGTATATTCATGCCTGATGCCAGAATTCTGTTTAGTTAGAAACAGTTAATTATGCGTGAATAGTTCAATCCTACAGATAATCAATTATCTTCAGACAATGTGTTTGTATAAAGTACCAATAAGGTTTCGAGCCAACCATTTACAGATTAAATAACCCTTTCGGTTCCTAATAATCAGTGGCGGTTTTAGGAGTTCAAAACTTGGGGGTCATTTAAAAAAAATAATTCTCATACATATTTAAGAAATCCGAATTGAGTACCTATACGCAAACAAAAAAAATGGTTACTTACATTCATATGGATCCATTTCAATGCCTTGTTACTTTAGTTTAAATTAAATACTCAAATGGAGATACTGATACATAGATTCACACTATTTACATAACTTTATTATTTTAATACTTTTTCTGTCCTTAAATCGTAACTTTTAGTATTAAAATATATTTTTAAATTTTTGTTTTTTCTTTCGTTATTTGCACTTTATTCAAGACAGGTAATGGCCGTCCCAATGTTATTATTTGAACTCTTTTTTTTATGCTATTTCTTTTAAAATTTCACTGACGGAATTCATCTTGAATATTTTTATAAAACACTATTTTATTTACGCAATGTTACTAAATAAGTTTTGACGGGTTTTCACTACAAACACTAAACAATATTTCTAATAGTCCTAAATAAATATGATAATATACATAATATAATCAAAATTTACTTTCACTTCTTTCTACCCGATATGCAAAAAACCCGAAATGCCCAAAATATGAGCGATTAATCAATAAATCAATATTTAAAACAGGAAGTAGGTACATCGCTCTCTCGTCAAAACCATGCCGAGAACTGATAATGACAAAAATGTCTTTGTTTATGATAAAGCAGATAAACCAAGGCTAAAAATATAACACGTGTTTATTAGATATTGTAGTCGAAATAAAAGGGAAATATGTCACATATTTCATTTTAAAGGGCCATTTTAAGTTATTCATGTTGTCGAATTTCATCTTATAAAATTTACTCATTTAAAAATAACCATTAGGATATACATTTTACACAACTACTCCCAAATCTAAAGCTAAACTTAACTTTCCTGAGACACTATAGGGAAACTGCTTTCATAACTCGTAAAAAAAAACTTATACCGCTATGCCAACAAAAGCCAGACACAATAAGGGTATTGTTTCGCTAAAGAAGTATTGTGTAATTCTCATACTTATAAGATGACACGTAAGCGTATTATTTGATGTCTCTTTCTGTCTTCTCACGCAGAATAACGATATGTATCTCGCTTATTCTCATGAACTGCCGATATACCTATTTCACGCGCGGCAATGTCCCAAGCCGTATTATGTTTTGATACTGAGATTGGAGATAAGAAATTTGACATATCACTGTTTGTATGGGATGGGACAGTTTTACCTACAGAAACTCGCGGTCAATACAAAAATTGACCGCGAGTTGATTTTTCAACTCGTTTAATATTATTGATGCGCAAGTTGGCAGTTATTTTATTGTTTGAAAAAGGGGCGTTTATTTATGATGCTATACATTTAAGCTATTGTATTTTTATGTAGGTTGATGAAGTAGTATTTTTTTTTTTAATTTTTTTTTTTGTTAAATTTTTTTTTTTAAAAATTTTATATTTTTAAATATGGGTCCTCAAGTTTGGGAGGTCATTGACCCTATGACCTATAGGGGTAGCCGCCAATGCTAATAATCATAATAACACTAAAATACCACTTATTTTTAATTGATCATAATATTATATCCGTGTAAAATTGCCAAGATCCTCTCATCGATTAATTAACATAAAACTGATGTCAAAATTCGATATCACATTGATTTTTTTTTTTGAAAACATGTTTAAATGAAGGTTATGCAGAAAGGTTTTTACAATTTTCATACTAATACTTATTTCCATCAGTCTTACGCTTCGGCGCCAGTCCAAGGTATCACATAATATTAAATATTTTATATGAAAAATTGCATTCAAATAGACATTTTGTATTGACCCCGTCGGTTATCGAACCCATACAAACATTATATTTTCAACAACTTTGATATATTTTGATAGTGGAAAATCGTTTATTTTTGTCGATTGTTTTATGTAAAATTCATTGCTACCCAAACTATATTCACATGAAACTATTTTCATGTCGTTTAACCCTAGTTACTCGACCTTAAAGAATCAATGGAATTTTTGTATCGAAACTGCTAATTATTATTTATTTATTCTTTTCCATTTTATGTAATACTATAAAATACCACTTGTAAGCCGCCAAAAGGAGGTTAAGTAGGTGGTTTCTTTACTAATATAAATGTCAGGCTTGTGATAAATATTGCGCATTTCCCTTGGAAGACCTTTACGTAATAACCCTACTATCAAATACTTATAAATCGTATTATAAAAAGGTAAAGGGTTCCAAATATATCATTCTTTGGGAAAATATTGATTTAATGCACCTAGAAGTACCTTACATAATCCAGAATAAAAAAGATTTTAAAAATAAGTAGTTTAAAACAAAAGTGTGTTTAATTTCGTAATTAAAAATTATTCTTCACCATAGAAATCAAATTAAAAACATAATAAATATTTATTCCAGAGACTAGTTAACATACTTTTTTTAGATTTTTTTTTGTGAAAAATATGTTTTTTGTTGTTTTTTTGCTAATTTTAACCGCATTGACATTTGTACAAAGAAGTTCTCAAAAGAAAACGCTACTTTTTAGTTACCATTTTTTATCTAAATATGTACCTACTTGTTTTTTTATAAATTTTGAATTAAACGCCATTACTGATAGAAATTAAATACCCTTTTTTCGGATATCGAATTTCATTATATATAAATATTTTTATCAAACAGAACCGGTACCGACTTGAACATAAAAATTTAATTTATTTATTGATGAGAATCGGATAAGATCAATATAAACCGTAAATCAGTAGTATAATATTGAAATCTCCATTTTACTTTAAATACCAGAACTTGTTAGTGTTATTTCTATTAAGTTTTATTTTCAGGATGAAACTAAAGAAAATGTTACCATCAGTGAGCTGAGCTTTATACCGACTTCCGAGGATGATGGGAAAACCTTTAACTTGCCGAGCTGAGAATCCCCTCCTTGGAATATTTATAGAAACTACTTGGAAACTAGAAGTTGTGTGTAAGTAACTTCTTCAAAATATTAAAATATACCATATTTTAGTACAACACAAACTTGCTGTTGTTAAACACAAACGTTTGTTATATTTTCAGGATCTAAACAAAAACACCAAAATCTTTTGATTTGATTGCAAAAAACAGAACTTTTCTAGCAGATACTTGCATAACAAAAATAAGTTTTATATAAGTTCTTATATTTAATAATAAACAAAGTATATTTTATACTAAATAGCCACTTGTGATGGTATGATTATGACGACATTTAAACACTAATATATTTCAAATAAAAATGTCTTAATTTCTTTCTTGCTTCAATATTTAATCTCACAAGTTTGATAATCAAACGCTCTTAGTAAATTTGTTATTTTTCATATGATCTTATAACGGGTTTTATGGTTTGAAGGATAACTAAGACACATATCAAAGAATCGGTTTTGATTGTAGAAATTTTTTTCAGATCCGCCAGTGGTGAACTTGAAGCTAGGCAGCACACTGACAGCCGAGGATATAAAGGAAGGAGACGATGTGTACTTCGAGTGCCACGTGCACTCCAACCCTCCCTGGAGGAAGCTGCACTGGATGCATAACGTGAGTAATAATACTACATGTTATTGTTACTGACAAGTGTATATCAGATCCTACCGTGAAAAGCATGAAGCTGGGCAGCACATTGACAGCCGAAAATATAATGGAAACAGAAATTACTTACATGTTGTCCTTAAATAATACTTTAATCAATCAATATTTATAACTGGTTTGTTAAGAAATCCTCACTTATTACTTTTTAATTCACGTAATACTTTTATTTGCTCTATTCGCTTGCATTAAAACCGTCATAAATACATCCGGTAGCTTTCCACACGTATGTCTACAAAAAATGGACAAATAGCCGACTTTCCGGATAAAACTGATAGGTTTGTAAAAATGCACGCTCAAAATATTCACCGAATTATTCAAAACGTATCGTGAAATAGTCCGATTCGATGCACGCGCTTGAATATTCATGAGAATCGGCTACATCTATGTGCAATAATTTCAGACATGGAGAACAAATGCCTTCATGATTCGTGTAGGAAAGCCTAAAAGCCAATGGACAGTCCAAACAAACGATGTAAAGCCTCCCTTGTGAAGGAACCACGCACTCGGAATAGGACTAACGAACCGACACTAGAGTGTCCTTGACATAAGGCTATATTTTTTAATAACCATTGTTGTGATGAGATTAATATAAGATGATTACGAAGCGATAGTGCTGAGCCGTTTTATCGTTTTCGTATTTCCGCTTTCAAAGTTTATCTTTTGTGGGAAAACTAATCTCCTCATAATCTGTTAGAAAATTCTTTCGATGATGTTTTGAAATGCATTTAAATTGATAATTATATGAACAATATTTTCATTCTTAATTGTTATCCGCGTAAGAAATGTAGCCAAAATTTACACATATAGTAATGTATGTATCACCTGTGACCCTGAAGTGAATTCAATATAAAAAACTTTATTGGTCGACGAGGATTTATGAAAAAAGGTCACTTTAAAACCGTGATTTTACAGTAACATACTTTTAATCGTCATCATCATCATTATAGCACATCCACTACCTATGTGGAAAATATGGATTCCACAAACTGCCTCCAGGCCAAGCGATCGGCCGCCAGCTCCCGCGTATCCTCCCAAGTCAAGTCCACAAATAAATAAAAACTAATAAAAAACTAATTAAAAAAAAAAAAAAAATTATACTGATGTACTGATCTAAAGTGGATTGACTGAGAATTAAATAAAAACTTATACTTGAGTTTCGTCAATATTCTAGTTAAGGTGATTGTGGCGATATACTTTTATATTTTCATTAAATTACAATAATTTTTGATAAATATTCCTTATCACAGAAACCTACCTATCTGTATAGTAGAAAATTAATTTCACAGGTACACGTCAAAAGATAACATACTAAGCAAACAAATTAATTTGAATGAAAGTTTTATTTTATGATATTGAAAGAATTCTGGTCGGTTTAATGGAAATTATAATTTAATTAGAATATCAAATTTATAAGCACACAGAATACTTTTATATTTGAATGGAACCAAATTAAAAGATATTTAGCCAAAGAATTTTTATAACGTAAATGTAGCGAATGACTTTTAAAGATAAAAAACTCCACTTTGATGTATTTTTAAAAAATGGTTTGATTCATATAAAACTGTAGGTATAATGTTATTTTTTCCTTATTAATTCAGTTTTTAATACCAACCTACGCGGAAAATATTTATTTTTGAAATACCTACTCTTTTTTAAATATAGTTGTACTTCTCTTTTTTCCAGTAAATAGAATTATTAAGGATACTTTATTTTAATAATCACCATAACAGTTCACTATGTTCAATAGCAAAGGGGAACTATATTGCTTACCTCAAAATTTGAGAAAAATCAGTAAATTTTACTAATCTCATCATGACCTCAACTTTCTAGTGAGTTCAGCGTATAAACCATTACGCATACCACAGTGGACGCCAAGGTGAATATTATACGGAAAACTAGTGTAAATATTACTATTCTTTGATTTTCAAACTAATGTTATACGTATAAAAACTTTACCTCAAATCTGCTTTTCAAGTTTCACATTACGAAGTGTACCTTAACCGAAATGATACCCAAGATTCTATCCCCAGTAAAGTGGTTGCCTAAATTATTAGTTAGTTCATGTGAGAAGAAGAAAGTTATTGTATGTACATCATAGTTCGGTCGTATATCACTAAAACGTGGAAATCCACCACGCAGCAGGGTATACACGTATACAGCCGTCTCTCATACATGTAGGGTTTGCTACATGCGAGTATATACACCGTATGTATACAGTAGGCGACCAATGGACTTATACCACTGGCACTGTTAAGAATAATGTTTTGACGTGATAACGTCTAATAAATCGATGAACGCCGGCTGCACGCACGAAAAAGCATGACTCATTGTCACGTTCCGCCTGAGCCGAGTATGCAAGCGAGAGCGCGGAACAAGCGATAGAGAGGCACGATAGACCTAAGCGTTCGGTTTGTGACGCATCATAAAAGTATGTTATTTTTCATCAATGTTTTCTTATAACGTTATCACGTAAAATTATCGTCCGTAAACCGACTTTACAGACAACCGAAAGTTTTTTTTTTTATGAAATCACTAATAGATATCCAGAACGACACTTGGTTTGTCTTGTGGTTCTATTGTTTTTATTTCAAGATGTTGTTACTTGTGCGAATGCAAAATTGAATTTATAATAATAAATATATTCATTTGAGTATTTTTTTCTTCTTATTCGACATACGGTGGTTTTGATGTTAAAAAGCTTAATACGTTATCTTTCCACTTTAATCTTATTATTCCTAGAACAAAATGTGTTTTTCGTGTTACTGAAATCTAATTAAAATATTTAAACGAAATTACGATTTTTGCTTACTTAAATATTGTTTCCCAATTTTTTTTACTTAACTCTCGATTTTGAAGTATTCCATGCTAGAGTTCAAATAACTATGACTAAGTGAGCAATTATGAGTTTAAAATTTTCGGGATTAAATTATTTTTTATCCTAAATTATTAAAAGCTATTTTTTAACAGGATTTCATCATTTGATAAGTCTTTTTAAATATCATCAAAAACAAATAAAATGTTTATTTTACTCTCAGATAAACATAAAAAACAGGCGGAGAAATATCGTGGTCCTGAAATGATGGCAGGCAGTGTACCCGTGTGTATAGCCTTATCAAACAGCATAAACCGGAACGTTACTAAGTAAAGTTTATTGTTTCCTTCCATTCATATTATTGTTTAGGACGCTGTTCAAGTTTATGGGCCGAACAGAACTAAGGGTTGGGGCTTTATTGAACTTTTCTCATTAGCTCTCTTCTTACACTGTCTTACTTCTACGAAAGCCTTCCTGTCAAGTGAGTCTAATTTGTTCGTGTCCGCTTGCTTCGTTAATAACATTAATGATTTAACGTTTTTTCCCAACATAAATCACTTGAATAGAAAATATATTCGTGCTCTCCGCTTTGATGTTGATCCTTTGTACATTGTAACGAGATATTTTTATTATTTTACGAGGAAAAATAAGCGGGAAACTACAGTTTTATATTAATTTTATACAAAAACGAAATTTTAGACGGTTCGTAATATTTTTAGTTACTTTAATAAATTTTTAAAAAGCTTCCAAGATAAAAATATTTTGGATAATGTCAAGGTAGCAACGTCCTAAACCGTAAATTCATGTTCACCTGAGGAACAATTATTGTAAGCGGAATGCCTTTCTTTATACATATATAGAGGGTTTTCCAATAGGGATGATACAATTTAAAAAAATTTAAAAAACATTAATTATTCAGTGAGACACAAAATTTTTGTTTTGGAGGTTATATTATGCCATTATGTATGGAAAATAACATAATTCAAATGACCACCACGACTTCTTCGTACGTACTGCATTCTGTGAACCCAATTTTCCATCACTTTTTCACATAAATTTTAACATATCCTCCAGATTATTCTCAACAACAGGAGGGAAAAAAAATCATTTAACATTATTCTGTATCGTTCTCCATTGACTGTTACTCTTCGACCATTTTCTTCAAAGAAATATGGACCAATCACTCCAGCACACCACACAGTGACTTTGAATTAAGCACTGATTTTGATAAAACAATTTAACAATTTCTAAACGTTGTTGAAGCGTGTATTTTTCCATGATTAAATGACATAACCTGCTGAACACAAATGACATAAAAAATGACAAAAAAAAATACGCAGTGTTGCCATTATAATCATTTTAAATTGTATCATTCCTATTGGAAAACCCGTAGTTAGTACTTACTAAAATGACAATATATAAATAAATACAACGAGCGTACGGCTCTCTTCAAGTAGACTTGAAGAGTGGGGGAACTGAATTTTTTAGAAATAAAATTTAAGTATAATTCAACAGTTTATAATTATTATTTTTGTAGAAATTTATTTATTTAATAGAAGTGTTTTGGTGGCCCTCGTAGGGAAATAACCAAAAACATTTTAAAAAAGTGATTTCGGCCATCTAATAACTAAACGTTGTGCATCAAAAAGTTAGTTTTTGGTGAATCGCGTTTTTAGTTTTTGTAGTCAATGGATTTGAATAGCGCGCCGTATTTTAAAAAATTATGAAATCCTTAGCAGAAAGATAAATATTTGACATAATATCTGGACATGTAGAATTGAGTTTAGACTTAAGACATTTAGGAGCGATTTACTCGTATTTGAAGTTTAAACAATTCGTGACGTTATTAATTTGTTTAAAACAGGGGTCTCTTGTCTTGTTACGGTGGTACTTGGTTATAAAACGTAATTAATTTATATAAAAAAATGGTCACATGCGCAAAAAAATGTTGCGTCAGCCATGTTGGACTTTAAAATAAATGCTGTGTTCGAAATCAGGACCCCTAATAATTCCGAAAATGATACCCATGTTTTTAAAAAAAAGTGCATCGGCCATCTTGGATTTAAAAATAAACAAAAAATCCGAAACCCCCAGAACCTCCAATAACCTTGAAAATGATACGGGCACGCTCCAGAGACCCACAGAGCCACAGACCGATGAGAAATCGTCATTATAGGGGAGTTTTCCTGCCGGAGGCTAGCTTGTCAGGAGACCTTCTCCCTCTTATACTTACTGGTTTTATGTTGGATATCAAAACAAAATTGGAAATCAGGGCCCCTAATGATACTCATGTTCATATTTTTTTAATACATCGGCCATCTTGGGTTTAAAAATAAACAAAAAATCCAAAACCAGAACCCCCAATAATCTTGAAAATGATACGGGCACGCTCCAGAGACCCACAGAGCCACAGACCGATGAGAAATCGACATTATAGGGGAGTTTTCCTGCCGGAGGCTAGCTTGTCAGGAGACCTTCTCCCTCTTATACCTACTGGTTTTATGTTGGATATCAAAATAAAATTCGAAATCATGGCCCCCTAATGATACCCATGTTCATATTTTTTTAATGCATCGGCCATCTTGGATTTAAAAATATACAAAAAATCCAAAACCAGAACCCCCAATAACCTTGGAAATGATACCCTGTTCATATTATCAAAAAAGTTGCGTCCGCCATCTTGGAATTAAAGCAAATGCATTATTTAAAATTAGGACCCCACCATAACGCATTTTTATTTTATAAAAAAAAGTTATAAAGTTACATAAGCTATCAATCTCATATTTTAAAAAATCCATATGCTCTACATCGGAAGAATTTATAAACAAATGAAGGTAGGATCTTTTTTATCAATAAAAAAAATCATTTTTGGTCGCAATGTCGACGATTTAATCCGTGACTGTCTTTTCAAAAGCAAACATAAAGATTTTCAATTAAAAAAAAAATCATTTGGAAAACGATAATAATTTCTTATAAGAAATAAATAGATCAATAAAATTTAAATAAATGAAAAGTACCAGCTGTCAAAGTCAAAAGCATTTTGTATTTAGATAAATTTGCTAAAAAATATTTGTTTGAAAGGCCAAAAATAATAAATTTTATTAGTCATTATAGACAGAGGAAATCTATACGGAAACATAAGTAATGGTAACTTTATTTTAGGCAGGTTTTTAATATTTATTTTCTACGTAATGGTACACATTTTAATTTGACATTTATTAATTAGGCGAACAAATAATCATTATAATACACACTTAGACGTTCATCTTTCGTCTCGCTTTTTACCAAGCAGAAAAGAGGTGCCTCTCACCCACCACATCCGCTTTGGGAAATTCATTTATTAATGATGAATTTTATATGAAAAATGAACATCGGGTCAATTATTTTTTACAAAAACGTTAGATTTCCGCACCTTCTGCGATTAGACCCGAAATTTAGGGTTTCGTAATGAAAAATATGTCCAGCGATTTAAAAAAGAAAATCCCATACAGTTTACTATGGGGAATTGTCATTTAGCTGATATCTAATCGAAAAAGGCTTTTAAATATTAAAAAAAATACGCGAATCTATAATATATTTATGAGTTTGTACGTAGAAATTGAACAACATAGTAACTTTGAGGCATTTTTAAGGTCAGGAGAGAGCAAAAAAAGTTACTATGGAAAATCCTATACAAAATAAAATCGCAAAAGAAAAACTTAATAACTTTGTAAATTTTCCAGCTAGAGCTATTTTTACGGTACCCACGAACGCCAAAAATGTAGGTCTAGATCCTCGGATTATAGCAAAAATACGACTCTGTAGTGGTTTTTTCGACCAGGACGGACTCTCGTGTCGAATCGGGAGACCTCACTATGGAGAAAAAATGCCCGAAAATACAAAACGCAAATATGTCCGTTAAAAAAGCATTTCGGCTGATGAAATTGTGAGCTCGAAAGTATGATACGGAGCGTGCTGCAAAAACCCATCACGAAAAAAGTCAGAATCGAGTTCGCGCTTTTGGAAAAAAAGCAAAAATCGTTTGTATGAAGAATGGCCATTTACCGAAAAAAAACGCATAAAAACGCTTCATAATGATGCTAAAATTTTCTACCGGTCGAAAGGTAACAGTCTCCCGAGCTATAGGCACCTTCAGAGATCCTCAAACCCATAGACACGATGAGAAATCTACACTGTTCTATAGGTCGTAATACCCGCCGCCGAGGCTTAGTATGTACAGCCTGTACTTACTTCGGACTCTCCTCCTACATTCATACGGAGTAAAACTGCGAGAGGAAGATGGACAAAACAGTCCTTAGGTGAATAATAGAGAGGTCGACTATACCGCTCCTCTTCCCCATATAATGTTAAACTGTCTTTCTTTAAAGCACGGTTAGTCATTTTATAATTATTTTTTAGTATAGTGTGAAAATGACTTTAAAAAAAAATAATTACCCAAGAAAAAAATTTTCAATAAAGACTTTTAAGAAAATTTTTGAAAATATTTTTGATATTGGGGGAACAACAATTGCCCTCAGTTCAAAAATTTTAAATCATTTTTTTTTTCTGGTTTGTAGGTAAAGCGTAAAACGGGCTAAGCTTTAAAGGTTGTACCGATTTTGGGGACGCCCTTTTTTCAATTTTTTTTT
>JAGVSP010004714.1:0-35000 GCA_022494985.1 Micrasema minimum
AAAAAAAAAACTAAAAAACCAATGGGGGTATCTAGCTTTTTACAGGGTTATGCCCAAATGAGATACAATAAACGATACAGCCCAGCATGGTATAACCCATAATTTGTCTACAATAACTTTGTATTCGAGCAAAATGTTGTTGTTACAAAATATTTACTGTAAAATTAAAAAGGCAAATAAAAATTGGAGAGACAAATCTTCAGGCGTCTAACTAGTATAGTAATTAAGTTCGGATGAACCTTTTGCCGTACACCAAATTTAAAGTTAGAATTGCCAAAAAATTGCCTTAAGCAAATCTTCTCAACAGATGTTTCACTATAGGGGAACAATATATAAAAATCTGTCGAAAAACCACTTCGCATGTGTGATTAATTCTGTACAAACTCAAACTAGAAGTTTAATAAATTTTGTCATAGACGTATTATTATGGTTTCAGATGATTGGTCGAATGGGGAATGTTTGTAATACATCAAGTGGCCACTTAACCCAGCCAATGACAGGTCAAAGCCTTGTTAATCGCGCTAGATAACCCACATTCGTTTCAGAGTTTCTCTGTCTCTGTCGTGGATATCAATAATCTTTTTGATATCAGCCCAAGCATGGGTATAATCCAGTTATTTGTCTACAAGATATTTGTATTCGTGTCAAGAATGTTGTTGTTCAAAACTTGACATTACAAAGTTATTGAGTATGAATTTTCTCATTAGGCAAGAAGTAATTATTGTTTGAACAAAAAAACACAATAACTGTTGTACTTGTAAGTATTTGATAAGTTCGATAGGTTGTGACCCGATGGGATCTGAGTAACGTATGAGTCTAACTAGCTTCTTACCCTGACCCGCACCCAATTATGTGCATAGTCACTTCTACATCTGTACAGTACACAATTGCTAGTGTGTCTTTAATCATTTTTAATTAATGACTGTTAGGATGATCAGTCTTTTACGCATTCAGTGCTGATTATTAATAATCAAATTTAAAATGTAATAGATATTTATTATTAATACAAATTTTTTGATGTGTCAAATTATTTGTAGAAAAATCCGGATTTCACCCAGTACGGGCTAATAACTACAATTTGGCATCACAACAGAGACGAGTTTGTTTCGGAGTTGGGAATATGGATTATCTAGGCGTTTACAGGGCTGTATTACAATACAATACATCAAGTCGCCACTATATATCCATGCCAATGACAATGTCTTAAACCCTGTTAAACGCTAGATAATCATATTTCTCGTCTCTGTTGTGATGTCAAATTGTGATTTTAGTAAATTTTTTTTTTATTATTTTTAATGGGAAAAATTAATAATCTGTATTTTAACATAATAGCATTTTGTATTGTAGAGAGTGATTTTACTAATAAAAACTTATTGGTACATTCCAGGTTAAATCGCTATTTGAAAATAATCGGAGATTGATATAGAGCCGTTAGTTTTTTGTTCAATCCCTCGGGGCATGAAGGCGTATTATTTATTACTCAAATACATTTTGTGAAAATTGATAGAAAACAAATATTGACTATCAGTTCTCAATTTATTTTATATCAATAAACATTGCCTGTACAAACAACGAGGTATTGATATATAACGAATTTTCAATTAATTTAAAACCGGTTTTGAAGTAGAGAAATATTAATTTTGAACAACATTTTGATATGATTTACAAATTACTTCTGTTAGACAAATTACCTGGATTAATACCCATAGCTGGCTGATCTGATATCAGATCATTAATTGATATCTAGTAGGTAATAAGTGCAGGATTCGAACCTTACTTTACACCTCAATGAGATGTAGATCGCCCAAAAAAAAATTCTTTTTTTCTCAATAGATTGCTGTATAGAGAAAGAAGCTTATTAATATTCGAAAATCTGTCGAAATTAAAACTGGGGCAAGCCGGAATGTCTTGTTCTTTACACCATAAGAGTGATATACAAGTTTCAAAATCTTTGTCATAACTATGGTGTCAGATGTCAGATGAAAGGCGGATTGGGGAGGGAATGTTTGTAATTACGATCAAGTGGCCAACTTAAGCCAGCCAATGACAGGTCTTTAAGCCCTGTATACGCACTACGATAATCCACGATTCATTCAATCATAACAAAGAAATAATATGGTGGGGTGTTAACAACCGCAGACTAGTACATTACGTTCCAAAGTGGCAAATGTTAATTCAGCTGCGTCAGGTTTAGTAAACGAGTAAGTTTAATTCCTAGAAAATCTTCAGCTGACGCTGCAATTCATACGGCCAGTATGGCTTTGCACACGAATGTCTTACCCCAACACTTCAACTCTAATAACATAGACTTCTGAGCCTTATAAATTCCACGGGTACCGAGGTGTCAGAACAGCAGTGTGCACAACCATCTTCATATCCATCTATCCAAGTGTACCTCTTTCAGTCGGAGAGTCGCCTATCCGGACGTCAAGCAGCCAAGACGCAGTGTCTTGCCTGATGTAGACGACGCCGTCAGTGGGAGTGCCTCGGAGCCACGCCCTGGATTTCACAATCTCTTGGTTCCAGCAACGGTGAGCCCGGACCACAATCGTCTGCTCTCCACGTTGCTCGCGTACCCAAGTTGTTCCAAGCTCGCCGACTTCGTCAACTCACCTCTCCACTGGACACTGCACGCATCTTATCATCGACACGCAAACACCTCAGTCCGTTGTTCAACTGAATAAACGCAATACAAACATCACGGTCGCGTTTCCACTAACCTTTCCGACTGGTAAAAGAGTGACTGCCTCTACTTCCAAAACCTGTGTATTGGTGAACACCCGACGTTGATTCCAAACCCCTTTATTGGTAATCCCGCGTGACGTGACGTGATCTTTGAACGGAGTAATACCAGTGGAACGTGGAACACCCGCCCATCTGTTCTACCGCGAGCAGTAAACGTTGTCTCTAGCATTCATCATCAAAGAGTCAGATCTCACCGTTGCCTGATTCCATAACCTGGGTGACACTACGATGATCCCGCAACAAGCTTACGACGATTCCCGCTCAACCGCTTTCGCTGAATCCGAGCACTTGATTAGGCTGGATCCCGGCACAAGCTACGCAGATCTCGCACTAAGGCCTGCTGATACCGCTTTATAGCCACGATGATCCCGCACAAGCTAACGCTGAATCCCGCTCATAGCTACTACCTGATACCGCAGCACTTGCTTCGCTGAAACCCCCGCACAAGCTACGCCAATACGGATAACGGTACACTCGATTTCAGCTGTATTGGTCTCATAATTAACAACTCAGCATATTGACACGGAGTCATAAACAATATCCGTACATTCGACTTTGCTGTTATCAGCGATACTACGTTTGAGTTAACACACAAATCAGATCAGTTATCAGCAAAAACATTAGATATTATATATATACACCGATGCAGTTCGACAATCGAATGTCACACGTAAAAAAAAAAAAAAAAAAAAAAAAAAAATAAAAAAAAAAAAAAAAAAAAAAAAAAAAAAAAAAGGCAGAAATCGTTTACATTTTCAGCTTATGATAACGCTTCGAGAATCGTGAAAACTCGTTCACCTGGGAAGGGGGTGTGTGGGGTTAACAACCCAGACAGTACGAACGTCCAAAGTGACAATATAATTCAGCTGCGTCAGGTATATTACTACACGAGTAAGTAATTCCTAAGAAAATCATCAGCTGACGCTGCAATTCATACGGGCAGTATGGCTTTGCACACGAATGTCTATCGCCCACCACTCAACTCTAATACAAAGGACTAATACTGAGCCTATAAATACCGCTACGAGGGTCAGAACAGCAGTGCAGCACAACCATTTTATACCATTCTACGCATTACTCTCTCAGTCGGAGAGGTCGCCTATCCACGTCAGCAGCCAAGACGCCGTGTCTTGCCTGATGTAGACGACGCCGTCATGGAAGCCTCGGACCACGCCCTGGATTCACACTCTTGCGTACCAGCAACGGAAGCCGACCCATCGTCTGCTCTCCACGTTGCTCGCTACCAACGTTGTTCCAGCCGCCGACTTCGACTCCATCTCCTCGGACCTGCACGCACTCATCATCATCCGACACGCAACACTCATCCGTGTGTTCACTGATGAAACAGAATACAACATCACAGGCGTTTCACTCACCTTTCCACTGGTAAAAAGGGGACTCCTCTATCTCCAAAACCCCTTTAAATATAAATTATGAAATATATGTGGATAATTACGTGGAAGGGAAATTATTCTCTGTTTTACTACGGATGCTGAAATAGGGAGCACCAAAAGTATATTATTTAAAAAAATTAAACAAGCCATAAGCATAGTCTTAAAATATGCATTATAAGTTGGGTACACTCTAAATATCATAAAAATGCAGTAAAAGACCATGCCCTGTAGACTATGAAATTGGCTTGTAACGAGTATTACAAAAAATCCGTTCCATTACTGAGCACGCTCGCGCCATTCCATCGCCTTTTTTTGCTTTGTATTTTTCAAAATAACATCCCAGCGCTTCCTGAAGGCTGTTATACACTGGTATGGTAGACAGTAGAGGAAATAGAAGACCAAATCCCGACCATTAGGAATTATTTTTAGTTTCCCCTAGAGTGCATCAAACACACTTTCAGCATCTGCGAGTTCCCACGAGAGGCCATCCTAACTACATACTCGGGAACTTGACTTTCTTCAAGTGGCCGTAAGGAAACGCGCGACGCCTGTATATGGTAATATCCAAAGTATTGTCTCAACTGGGAAAGAATGCTCTTAGATTTTAGTTACTCGACAAAATCCAGAAAAATCGGGCACTATACAGAGTGTTACATAACTCCGATGTACAAAGCGGGAAAGTCAGTGAATCTACATAAATATATGGAGTAGATTTGTGCTAGAAATAATTATTTTTTAATTAGACTCATTTTTCGAGAAAATTAAGTACGAAGTAATTTTTGGTAATATTGTTATCAAAAAATATCATGTATTTAGAATCAAATTAATACAATCCATAAAAGAAAACATATGAACTTGAGCAATTTTACTTAATCTGCCATACTTTAACGAGAAATCTCGAAAATTTTTTTTGTATTTGTTCGCGTAATTCACGTAAGTTCATGGCCGATATTCTTATCACACTGACAATCCTTAAAACTCGCAATTATTTAGCTTGTTAAAAAAATCATGGTAGAGTTGTGCTGAACTGAATAAAGAAGATCAATTGTCTTTAAAACGAGTACATTATACATAATATTATTATATATTATGATGTATTAATGACATAATATTATATGTATAATGACATAATAAATATGTATGATGACATAATATTATGTATAATGACTATATCTATTATGTATAATGACATAATATTATGTATAATGGAACATAAAAATTTATGTATAACATGTAAAAGCCTGGCGATTCTCCGCTAGTCTTACTCGCCCTGTTTTAAAGCACTAAACTAACTAACTAACTAACCTTTCAGACGCCATTTCCCCGAAAGGGTGGCAGAGAGCGATAGAAACCACACCGACTCTGCTCCTGGCGCATACTTCTTTGCTTCCTTCCACATTCATACAATCCTTCTCATAGCACGCACTGTCGATTATTTCCGACTTCTTACATGCACCACTTTCAAGCACTTGTTTTAACTTGATCATGCCATGTCTTTCTCGGCTTTCCTCGACTTATACATCCAGGCACAGTCGCATTATATATTTTTTTTGGCGTTCTGTTCATCATTCCATTCGCAGTACTAACATTAAGTAGGTATGACGTAGTAAGTAGGTACACCTAAGTAGGTACAGTTCTTAAAGGGTAATGAGTTTGAATTATTGTTAAACAAAAGAGTTGACTGTGTTTTTCATAGCAGATACAAATAAATCAACGATAACACATTTTGCATAACTGATGAAGGTGAATAACCTGATGAAAAAAAAGTTTCATTTTTGCATTTCTTTCCATTGGTAGTATAAGTACGGTGGTGATTTCCATAAAACAATGGCAGTTAAATCTGAACTGAACACGTATCCTCACACTCGAGTAGCAGGCAGTCGAGCTATCTTCACCATCGATCTAATAATCCCCTCGTGTGAACTACACTACAGTCAGCCAATCCGCAATAACAGCCATAGAGAAGGCATCAACAGCCTTTTCGAGAAAACACACAGCAACGAGGAACCTTAAACTTATCACCCCTAAAAACTTTTACGGTGGTTTTAGATCAAAGACAAAAACAAGTTTACCAGAACAAAAACGCGTAAGGTTAGTACTTGTATATTACAATAAGTTATTATGTGGTTTCAAATTCAATAACGACTCTCTCGCGCACATTTTATTTCAAATTGTAAAATTTCACAAGTATTTTTTTTAATATAGAAGGCGTCATCTAATTATATTTTAAAAAGTAATATAATAACGTGGATTTTACATAAAAAAAACATTTGGTTGTCTGTAAAGTCGGTTTACGGACGATAATTATTACGTGATAACGTCATAAGACGTCAATAACGTCATTTGGGAGGGTCCGATGCTTGCGGATAACCCGCTTGCACAGCGAGGGTGTAAACTGTGCGCCTCTACGATTAAGCTTAGACTTGATGTGTCTCTTGCGTAATCTATACACTTGATAATGATGTATTTGTGTGAAAGCACTAAAAATAAAACAATAAGAAACATTTGATGAAAAAATAGATACTTTTATGATTGAATTCGAATTATTATTACTTGAATTAATCATATTTTTATAATACAATAATGCAGGGAGTTAGTTAAAAATTACAATTTTTTCCATTAAATTATCATTATTTCTCACTCGTTAATTTTCACTTTCACATTTGTAGCTTGTGCTGTGTGCTGGATCTCTTTCTACTACGGAGCATCGGCCGATGGAGTGGAAGAGAGATAGATGCGTCACAAACCGAAACGCTTAGCCCGATCGTGGCCTCTCTATCAGCATTGTTCCGCGCTCTCGCTGCAACACTCGGCTCAGGTGGAAAGTGACAATGAGTCATGCGTTTTTCGTGGAGTGCAAGCCGGCGTTCGTCGATTTATTAGAGCGTTATCACGTCAAAAGCCGTTTCAGTATGTTGACATAGCTAAAAGAACAAATCAGTTAGGCATTGAAAAAGTAGGTGTACGTAGACATTGCTTTGCATTTTCTCTTGTGTTGTAATCACCACTTTTTATGAGACAGTTTCTTTGTTCAGAAAAACTACACAGTTTCTTGTTCAGAAAACATACACAGTTTCCTTGTTGCAGAAAAACCTGTGCAGTCTGTCTGAACTTCTGTCAAAAGACACGCTGTAATATGTGTATATTTTTGAAACAGATAACACGCGATTGTATGTTTATTATCGTTATGTTTGCCTCCTCAGGAATTGTATATTTAGCTAAAATGTAATTAATGTTATTGTTTTTTTACGTGTATTTAAAAGCATACAATAAAACCCCAATGTCTATTTAAAACGTTTAGCATCAAAAAACATCTGGACTGTCATGTCACCATAAATCTGACACTAGCACCACAGTTTTTCATGCTAGTTTTAGCTTACATTACGGGACCGTTTTCAGAACTGCACAGAAACTGTGTTGTAAACGGCGCCATTATACGTGGGCTTTAGAGTCCTAAGCTCGTCCGTAGTAAGTTCAGTTCTAAACATTGAAATTATCATAGTAGGGCTTTTATTACCACAACGTGTCTTGTTGAGACTTAGAGGCGGCACAAAAACGTTTCAATACACAGTGATGTACCTACAATAAATATTATTGTGCCGTGCAGTGTGCATTGTGTTGTGCATTGTACTTATCGTCCACTCTAGAGGGTAATTTACGCTACTACACACATATGGCATCGTAATGCACATGACCAATCTCTGATAAGAGCGGCTAACAGATTATAACACTTAAGGAATCTAATATTATTTACACAACGATACAATCAATATCTTTACTTGCGTTCTGCATTGGAAAATATAACTTTGAATATTTCCAAGTCGGCGGTTGAGATCATCAAGAAAACACTTTTTTGTCCAATTTTTAACAATAACATGGCGCATTTAATGCCTTATCTCGAATGTTTAAGAAGACTGTACACATGAACATAGAAAAATATAAAATATTGATGTATTTATGATAGATGTGGTAAAAATTCAAGAGGAACTTGAAATCTTTTTATTATAACCTTGATCGAATATATTAATGCAAGACTACTTAAAGCTTTTAATGAGTGTTAATAAAACCTGTAGAATTGTGTACGAGAATAATTAATGCTGAGTAATTCTGTAATTGATGTGCAATATAACCAGTGTGAAGATTTACCTAAGTATTTTTGATTAAACTTTATATAGTTATAAATTTTCAAAATTAATCATAGGAATTTAACCAAGTAATTAAATAAAAAATATAACATACAAATCCAATAACATTTGTCTTAAAATATTGACAAATTTTCACACGAACTTTGTATACCTAGGGAAGACGAACGGTTGTCGTTGCAGTGATCGACCGTCTTCTCTAACATCCCTGCGGCCGGAGTTCGCTGGGTAACCGGGAAGTGCGCCGGATATTGGGAAAGACGATTTCAATATTATGCGGAGATTCCAAACATATGTCATATATCATGGAATCTCGCATGAGATGTGGAATGTGGTAGTACTCCCAAGATCGTAGGAAGCTCATACTATTGACAGACATGGATTACCGCAAGGGGCAAAACGGGGGGATAATAACCCAAATTCGTCACTCCAAGAAATATTCTCGGGGCGGGGGTGTTGGTCGGAATCAAAATATTTTTAATGAGACAGCAATCAGTTAGGTATAATCCGCTCGTAGGACCAAACTATGTATTTGTGTAAACATTTTAAGAAATGTTACATATTTGGTCATTTTTTGTACGCGGATGAACCTAGATAGTTGAGAGAAGTATTTCAGAGATCTTAGGTGTGTAATATATTATGACGTATGGCATCACGCACAAGGAACATTGCAATCACGTTATCTACGAAATGGCCTAATAATAAACCTTAACACGATACGTGCTGTCTGATAGTCCAGTTTATACTCGGGTCATACTTACAAATGCCGGACTCTCTTAATTCCTGCATTTGTGCCCGGTGCTTCCTTGAGAATGCGAATCCTGGCCACTCATCACGAAGCTCCGAATGCTCGCCTTTTTGAGTTTCGAGATAATAATGTGTCTAGAGATATGGATTCTAGGCATTTAGTGTGGTTCTTTGGACTTCAAAGCCAACCTGAAGCTAGGGAAGAAACGCAGCAACCCTCAATAACTGGGTCTGGCGAAGAAGCTGCGATGGACTAGGCTTGGCATGTATCTCGAAATCGTCGGGAGCCTGAACCGCAGCTGGCCATCGTCTTTTACGCCTGCAGGATCCCGCCGTCCATGGGCAGACCGTCGATACTCCATTTTTACGGATGTACTCACGGCAGGAGCTGAGCGGATTTAAGTGATGTCCACGAGACTCCACATAAGAGCTAAGCAGTGGTGAAGAAATATAAGAAGGAGAGTTTACGTTGGTTCTTTAAATAAAAGTTTTATATGTATGAAATATGTAATGATAAAAAATATATATCAAATTATTTTGATTGTTTATCGAGAGAATCTACCGAGATTAGTCAGGTGGCGTTTTATATTAAACATTAAGTACGTATAAATCTTCATGTTGAAGTCGATCACAGATTTTACAGAACCGATTCGGTAATGTGGAGGGACGTGAGATAACGATTCGCAGGCCCCATGGATGTTAACGTTTTCGCGATCAACAATGGAACACGCGTTTAAAAGTTATCGATCGGGATTATCAAACGAGCGCATACTAGTCGCGAGACCATTCCCGAACATTAATCTTATTCTTGGCACAAATCTTCATTTAATCTTTATTATAATTTTAGGTCGGTTTTCGGCAAACACAATTTAAGAAAAGAAGTCGAAATAATAAAAAATGTCGTCAAGCGCGATGATTTGACTGTTTGACATACGGCCGCGATATATAGCTTAGTTCGGCTCCGCTCGGATCCGCTCAGATCAATCGTCAATGCTCGCGGTATTAAACGTTATGTTCATTTGGGATCCGCTCAGCATCGTTAGCAATAAAGCACGTGAATAGGCACGCTTTTAACTACGATCGATAGTTATCTTGCAATTGTGCTACAGATAGAGGAGTCAGCAGACGGAAACATTCCTTATGTAACCGATAGTATTAGTATTAGCGATTAGAAGATAGAACGTAAACTTTATAATACAGGCGTACTACTAATCTATGTCAAACAGTCTTCCCATGAACATGCATCAAAAGATATAGAAACTCATTTATTTAGTACTTCTTTGCTTCGTCTTTAATTTATTATGGAGATTTTTATTTTTTAGCTCGCGTTGAAAATTATCAAATATAATGTTACCCATAAATATCAAGATAACTATTGAAAGCACACTAAAATAATTTGGACATATCGAGTAATACATTAAAATTTCTCCCTTAATTCATTTGTAATCTTTAATTCGGATTCACTCAATCCACGCTAATACAAAAAGCTTCTCATTGACCAGAATTTATAGCTGACATTGTAATAAAATACTAACTAACTAACTAACTAAACCATCACGCCATTTCCCCGAAGGGGTAGGCAGAGAGGATAGAAACGCCCACCACTCTGTCCTGCACACTTCTCTTGCTTCCTCCTCCACATTCATACATCTCCTCATGCACGCACGTCGATTATTCCGACTTCTTACAGGCCCACTTTCAAGCACATGTATTACTTGATCATGCCCATGTCTTTCTCGGCCTTCCTCGACTTCTACATCCAGGCACAGTCGCATCATATATTTTTTTAGCCGTTCTTTCATCATCCATTCGCTCTACATGACCGAAACCACACGTAAAAGACCTTTCTTAATTTTGTCGATAATGCTTATCTCAGCCTTGCATTCTGCTCTAAATTTCAACATTAGTGCACCTATCATACATAGTTTTACACACACATTCGCCTGAGAGATCGCATTTCAACTGCATTCAATTTACTTTCATCCTTATTTTTTCACACTCCATGCTTCGCTTCCATACATAGGGTTGGTACCAGAAACTCCATTGTGCACTGCCAATTTAGCCTCTTCTTGATAAGCACTTAATAGATACTACCGACTTTAAGGCACATTAATTCTGTTACCGGCACTAACCCTCCTTTCAATGTCCTTTGTCCATATTTCCATCCTAGTGAACATTGCTTATCCCAGAGATATACAATTCTTTCCACTTGTTTCAAGCTATCGCATTTTACTACGATCTTACACTTAGTCATATTTCAATTTCTTTCAAAAACCATCACATTCGACTTTTTCACACATTCATAATAATAGATCACTCTCCTTGCAACACATCGTAAACCTTTGTAACCAAGGACTGCAATTCATCTTCGCTCTCAGCAAGAAGCACGTGCGTCATCGGCGTACAAAGGCACAACTAACAATCATACCACTCATTTCTCGCGCCCACGCCCATATTTTTCAACTCTTTCATACATTTATCCATGTATATGGTTTAAACAAACCATGGTGACATCACACATAAAATCCTGGTTGACCCCTTTAGGGATGTCAAACACGACGTGTATGACCCATTTACATTTACACACGCTGCTCACTGTCTTTTGTCAAACGGGGAAGCAATAGCGCGGACAAGGTTATCGTTCACCTCCATACTCGAAATATAAGGCCAATCCATAGCTTATTGCACCTATCAACATCGATCAAATGCTTTTTTGCAAGTCAACAAGCAAAAGCGCAGAAAAGCTTCCGGTTTTTTGCCATAAAACTTCTCCGACAACATTGCGTAACGCAAATATTTGATTCCATACATCCTCTCTGCCATTACATAAATCCTCTCTGAACACTCACCCATATTTTATCCTAGTCACATTCTTACTCGTCTCAATCAATATTCTTCCATACATTTATTGCCAACAGCGCTTAAAAGACTGATTAGCTCTGTAATTCCCGCACTCAACCTGGATCCCTTTCCCTTGTATAAAGGCATAAACACAGCTCTCCTCCAATTCAAGTGGATGTGCTGTGCTCCCTTTAGACACAAGTTTAAAGTTTATGTAGCCAGGTGAGAATTAATTTGCCACCCGACTTAATGAACTCTGCTCTTGCTACACTATTGAGCCGTTGCGCTTTACCCATTCCGCATACATTTGACTGCACTGATAATTTCTTTCATACTAATCGGGCTTTACTTCGTCATTTGCATTCAAACATGGCTCAGGTAATGGTTGATATCACTCGTCCGGAGTTACCACCTGTGTTGATTTCGCTACATGCCTCAATAGTTTTCCTTCCATCTGTCTTTTATACCAATCTCACTTGACTATTCATTTTTCCATCCTCTTAGCCCTTAACAAACTTATCAACGTTTACTATTCACTACTATTTCGCGTAGTTTTTCACCACTCGCTTTCCAGAAAACTTTAATATTTTTCGTGCACAATTTATGGCTCATTTTCATTCTTCCTCTTCAGTCAATTTTCGATTTGTTTCAACGCACACCCTGTTTGACATATCTTTTACAATTCACTATACACACTTTTTTGGCAATAAACTATTCACGTCGTAATTCCGTTATATTGACAGCAAGCAAATTTTTCCACAGCATCTTTTCTTTTCATTTACGAGTTTTTTGACTTGTTTGATGTTGTCCACACGCGCGTCACCATTCTTTTCTCCCTATCGTTGTCAATAATCCCACGCACACTTCTTTCGCCGCCTCACACATACTTGATATTCAAACATTCCTCAGTATCATTTATACTCAAAACTTTCTACGGTCTTCATCGTTCTCAGATCTACGAGCTCACACGATCTTTCAAAAATTATGTCTTATGTCAGTAATTTTTGCAGTATTTTCAACTTTGGACCTAGATGGATCCTGCACGCGTGGTGGATGATTTCGATTTTATATTTGGATCCGCCATCTCCCTTTAAACAGAATCACCCTTGATACGCCACCAAGAAGTGATCTGATTCCATCTCAGCCCTCTGTACACATCGGGTGTCAGCATGTTACAGACAACAATCTAGAGTCAATGATGACATAGTCGATAATGGATTCATGTTCTTACCTCTCTCCCATGTATACTGGTGAGATTCCCTTTATGGTCGTAGGAAACGTATTCGATACGCAAAGAGATTCCATTCAGAGCATACCTTCAATCAGGGCTTATTCCATTATCTATTCACTCTTACATCAGTCCAAACATACCTAGGGATGACTCTAGCCCCTCTCATTCTTACTCCCACCCATTCCATTTAGGTCTCCAGCCAGAAGTATTCTTTCGTCTCTTTTTTTCCATTCATTACATCGATAAAGGCTCGTCCTCAAGAACCCTCATCCTTCTCGGACTCGCAGATCCGGAGTTAACAGGAGCATATACCTATGATTACAGGTAATCTATGTTAGTCCGACTTTGAATCTGACACACATGAGAAGTCTCTCATTTACTCATATCCCATATTTATTTCATACGACTCTATCATTCTTGGCGATAGGAAACGCAGGCTACGTCCCGGCACGGCTCTGTCGTCTCCCGAGGAGGCGGACCAGAGAACCAGAGTATACCGTGCTTCCATCGAACCATCTCCTTTCTTCAGGTCTCAGTCACTACACAAACAGGTTCAGGCATTTCTTCTCCATTACTTCACAAAGTTCATTCATCTTATCTGACATACGTCTCCCTTACATCCCATGTGGGCAATTCTGCATTCTTGCGAATTCCTCCTCTGTGCGCCAAATACGGACCTCCGATAAACAGGCAGTTAAAGTGATTACGATTATGATAACACTTTGCGATCAGATGTGCGTCAAAGACAACACTTGCATCAGGTTAGGGGTAATCAATCAGTAATCGTTTATGTGTGAATTTACCATAAATTTTCACACAGAAATCGAAGACTTTTAAAAATTTTCGACGAATAAACAAAATCTGAATTCAGATTGACACGTTAAATGACTGGTGCTTATGGAAAAATCGGCATTATGAAAATTAACAACATTTTTTAATGTAGTAGTACACAAATCCTTGTAGACAAAATTATTTGATTATACCATGCTGGGCTGATATCAGGTATTATTGATATCCCAACAAGAGACAGAGAAACTCTGGAAACGAATGTGGGTTATGTTAGCGTTTACAGTGGCTTATGACCTGTCATTGGCTGGGTAAGTGGCCACTTGATGATCGTACTACAACATTCCCATTCCGCCCCATCATCTGATAACGACATATTGATTGGAACTACTAATATTATATTCGTCTTCGTCGTCGTTCCGCTTTTACAGAAATATTCTATGCTGCTGTGTCATCCGTTGAGAAGATCTGTAGAAAAAAAAAATGCTTCACAATCTTCTCACACAGATGACACCAGCATAGAATATTTCTGTAAAAGCGGAACGACGAAGACGATTTCAATATATAGTAGTTCCAAAAATTTGTCATAAATATATGGTTATCATATGATGGGCGGAATGGGGAATGTTGTAGTACATCAAGTGGCCACATAAACCCAGCCAATGAATGACACGCCTAGATAACCTACATTCGTTTTCCAGAGTGGGGATATCAATAATATCTAATATGAAAATTAAATGGTGTAACTTAACAACTTGCCGTGCTTTTTATGAGGACTAGTCTATTGCTAAATCCATGGATAATAGGTTATGAAATTTATACAGTAGGTTAAGAGATAGTTGGGTTTTTATAAAATAATTTAAATCAAATGGCTATTTAAAAGCAATATCCTTTATAATGGGTTATGAAATTTATACAGTAGGTTAATGATAGGTTAGGTTAAATAAAATAATTTAAAATCAAATAGATTTTAAAAAGCGAAATTTGACAATACATAATGAAGGCGTGACCCAATCGCGTATCAACCAATCACAGCTTTACGCTTTACTCTACAAACCCAGAGAGAAAAAATGTTTAGAAATTTTTGACAGCTGCACGGCAAGTTGTTAAGTTACCCCAAATTAATTAAAAACCTCACCGACAGACAATCCCCAACAATATGGACGGTCTAGTTGCCAATATTGAAAAATAATTTAAGCTCAATCGGCACGTGAAAAACAAAGGGAAGTTTAGCGAAATATCTCATAGCAATATTTTCAGTCCGACTTCAGAGCGTACCCGCTGACAGGTTTACAACTCACAGCCAAGATCAAGGTGAGGAGAGCGAACCAGTCATAAGATATACAATATTGTGACATGCTACTGCTGGCTGCTAGCTGCTGGACCAACTCTATTTGCAGAACTCACTACGCTCCAATACTCCAGCACAGCGCAATAATCACTTATACATTGTAACGCTCAAATGGACTGATTCATCAAAGGCGGGGTTTAATACTACAAGCATGTAAATTCAGCCAGTATGAGAGTTGGTATTATGGTACGTCAATCAACATGAAAGTTTTTAACAAACATTTTGAATGTATACAAATACTTGTAGACAAATCACTGTATTATACTCAAGCTGGGCTGATATCAGATATTATTGATATCCCAACAGAGACGGAGAAACTCTGGAAACGGATGTGGGTTGTCTAGGCATTTAGTAAGTAATCAAGCTCGGTAGTAGCCCTACCTACACTACTCAAAGATGATTGCCTAAAAAATGCTTAACAATCGTCTCAACAGATGACACCAGCATAAAAAAATTATGTAATGCGACGAACGACGAAGACTAACTAACTAACCATCACACGCCATTTCCCCTAAGGGGTAGGCAGAGAGGATAGAACGCCACACCACTCTGTCCTGGCATACTTTTTTTCGCTTCCTCCACATTCATACATCTTCTCATGCACGCACGTCGATTATTACGACTTCTTACATGCCCACTTTCAAGCACTTGTTTTACTTGATCATGCCATGTCTTTCTCGGGCTTCCTCGACTTTCTACATCCAGGCACAGGCGCATCATATATTTTTTTTGGCCGTTCTTTCATCATCCATTCGCTCTACACGACCGAACCATCGTAAAAGACCTTTCCATCAATATATAGTAGTTCCAAAATTTGTCATATATGGTAATCGGATGATGGGCGGAATGGGGAATGTTGTACTGCATCAAGTGGCCACTTAACCCAGCCAATGACAGGTCATAAGCCCTGTAAAACGCCTAGATAACCCACATTCGTTTCCAGAGTTTCTCTCTGTCTCTGTTGGGATATCAATAATATCTAACATGAAAGTTTTTGGCTACTAATATATATTGAGTAAAATAATACGAAATACATTTTATTTTTCCTTTTTCACACACATGGTCCATTGGTACACCATTGGTACACCAAATACAGTAAATCTTTATTATTTTTACGTGAAGGCAAGGTAATCAGTCTTACGCTTCAGCGCCAGTCAAGGTATCACATGTGAAATTTTTATTTATATTTAAATAGATATTTCATATTTACCACGTCGGAATTTAATCCGCGATCTCGTGCTTAGTAACCTAGCGCGCTAACCCGAGACGGACAAATACTTGTTATTCACCTAAAATTTGAAAGATTTTGTTCAATATTGTAATCTAGCCTCCAATCAGTAAATTAAAACGTAAAATAATAATTAGAGAATGATATCAGTGGAAAGCAAAAGCTCCAATCGTTCATGCGCTTTGTAGCTGCAAAATGAATTGGAGTTGAGCCCCTATCAGTATTTCATAACTTATTAAAATCACGTCGCGACCATACAAATTATTTTTAATTAAATGCGGTAGGTGGAGAGCTGAAATTTCGGCTGTCCATGAGCTTTGTAGCTGCAAGACAAATTGGATTCCAGCACTTCATCTACGTATAAGTAACATAAATTTTCCATAGTTTTAAATTCTCGTTAGATTTTGCATTCGTAAATGTATTGGGTCTGGAATTAATTAAGTTATGTCAATGTACAGCGCCCTTGAGGTGATTTTTCAAAAAAAAATGGCGCTTAACAAGTCATCCAATTATACTATTTATTATTATTAAGAAGTTTGTTAAGGGAATAGGGGGTCCGCCCGCGCCCCATACACAACGTAAAATAAGGAACGGGGATTTCTCCTTGCGAACGTGTGCTTAACTGCCTGTTCACTGGCTGACTTTACTAGTACATTATAGCCACTGGTTTTATTGACGTACATTCTTAGATAATAAGAATTTTATTTTTTAATCATCTTAAAAGTTGTCAGCTCGCTTCAGTTTTCAAAACTTCAGACATCTCCTCTGATTCCTTCAGCACTTTTCAAGGTACCTATTTTAACTAACTAACTAACTAACCATCACGCCAATACGCGGTTTTAATCTGTGTAACTAACTGTGTAACTAACTAACTAACTTACTAACAAACCATCACTCCATTTCCCCGAAGGGGTAGGCAGAGAGGATAGAACGCCACACCCACTCTGTCCTGGCATATACTTCTCTTGCTTCCTCCACATTCATACATCTTCTCATGCACGCACGTCGATTATTCCGACTTCTTACATGCCCACTTTCAAGCACTTGTTTTACTTTATCATGCCATGTCTTTCCCGGCCTTCCTGGACTTCTACATCCAGGCACAGTCGCATCATATATTTTTTTAGCCGTTCTTTCATCATCCATTCGCTCTACATGACCGAACCAACGCAAAAGACCTTTCTTAAATTTTGTCGATAATGCTTATCTCAGCCTTGCATTCCGCTCTAATTTCAACATTAGTGCACCTATCATACATAGTTTTACCACACATTCGCCTGAGAGATCGCATTTCAACTGCATTCAATCTACTTTCGTCCATATTTTTCGAGGAAAAGGATATTATGTTAATACAGGCAGTATCTATTAATTTTCGTGTAGTATATGCATATAATATATATTAAAAATATTATTTTTAAAGGAAAATGCAATAACTTTTATATAATGTTGCAACTGGTTCCGAAACAGACCAGACAAGTAGTCGAAGTTTAAGGATTGCAATTGAAGCGTTCGTTAGCTGAAAGTGTTTATTACCAAGCAATTGTAGCAGATTATCACGAAATATGTCGCCGTGGGAAACTAATGGTCCGATGTAGAGACATGGCTGTTGATGTCACGATTCTAGTTGCTGTTGCTGAGCCGAATTGATGACTAGTCGGAAAGAAAGATAATATGGCCCGAAACACTATTATTCTAATGTTTGTTCACGACATAACAATAACATACAAAACAACACAGCCAAAAATTATATAATAGACTAGACCAATAGACTACGGGGGTTTTTTCTAAGATTTCGTGTTTGCGCAAAGACAGAACTTTGAACATACAGCACTATACCGATTCCAAGCGTTTATTTTACTTTTGACAGCTCGATTATGTATCGATTAGGGATGTCCTAATGCGTTACCAAATCGATTTCTCATAAAAATCGACTTTATTTATGAAGAAGTTTTAATCAATTTAACACATTTATATTTTATTTTTGCTCAACATTTTGTAGTTTATAAACATACCCAGACGTTTAGAGCAGAGTTTATATTACGAAAGCGCTGTCGTAAAAAAAAAATTTTTTTTAACAGTCTTTATTCAATAAAAAATATTTACAAAAAATACATAATTTTCTTTACAAAAGAAATTTTAAATACATTCCCGATAAACTCCTTAATTGGAGTTTGTCATCGGGTGCAGGAGCTACAGAAAACCCAAATATGCATTATGGACTGTTTTATTGTCGTAATGTAAATTGAGAAATACTGTGTCGCGACAAACAGAGAAAACAAAACAAATAGTTTTAATTTAAATCATCATTTTATATTTTTTCATGGAAAAAATCAACTTGAATAATCCTCGTAGCATAAGTAGGCTCAATAAACATCGATATCGGAGCTAAAGAACATGTGCTTCACTATCGTAAAGAAAAAAACATGAAGTATTGCATTTTTCGGTCTATGGTTGCCTGTCAATAATTACGGAACTTTATAGGCGCCTATGTGTCAAAAGTAAAAATAAACGCTTGGAAAAAATATAAGAATAATAATTGAGCCGTATAAAGTGGGCTTTAGATGGCCTTGCAGGCTTCCGCGAGCTAACCTTGTGTCTATAAATTTCGTGGATCACTCCGATCTGAACTTTACATCTACACGTATGCATAATGAACTCCAGACGTTGGCATATTGTGTCATTTATGGGGGATCGTTTGACCAGCCAAGCGAGCCTCAGAGGGTTTGGTATGAGAAAAATGGTTGTCAACTGAAAGATTCGAAAAAATCCAATGGACGTTTGTAAAACATCTAAATTGGAGACTCAGATTAAATAACGATAATTATTCGTCTTCTTGCAAAGTGCATCATCTCCTTAGTCTAAGTGATCGGCGCCTCCTTTTGGATATGGGTGTTCTTCACGATATTATTAGTGGACGTCTTGACAGGCCGACACTAGTCTCAGGTGTAGCCTTCAATACACCGGGCTACCGGACTCGTCATACCTCATGCTCATTATTCCACATTCCAACTGTACGAACAAATTATGCCCAAAACTCTCCACTCATACGTCTTGTTAGGGAATACAATTCTAATTTTAATTCATTAGACCCATTTATTTGTAATAAAAATAATTTCAAAGCACAAGCTGTAAACAAAATATTAGGTTCCGATATTTAGTGACATTTTCACTTTCATTTAAACATTTTCATTTTTCATTTTCACCCATTATAACATACTCACAGAATCTCACACACCCCTCATACACTCATACACAATTTACTTACACTACCTTACTGTAAAACTTGTTTACAATTATTTTTAATCTGCATACTTGTGGATATCTATTATTTTTTATTTATTTATTTATTTATTTATTATTACACTTTACAATAATATATTCACAATAAATGGGATGGCGACTCAATCAGTAGAGACCCATGCCAATGATCTGGCCCCGACTCACTAGATAGTCCGAGTCGAGTCAGGGCATTGTAGTATTATTACACATTGTAGTATTAAACATAATTGAATATTTACGTGATTAGTACAATAGAGCCAAGTTTGTATTACACAAATTTAGAATTTATAATTTACAAAACAATATTTTGCATTAAATAGCTTTATTTTTGCAGGCATTTTCAATATATACACGACCCATTAGACTTATCCAACTAACGACACCGACCCTGTATTTGGAGAAGTCGGGTTAATAATTTGGTTTGTGTGTCCATTTGGTTATATATCTTAGGTCCAATAAATGTGAAGTGGCGCTGCGCTATCGTTGTTTTTCTTTTTGGAAGTAAAAATAATTTATGTTTGAGGCAAAGCGAGTGTTCATGTTTTGTTGCGTTCTGCACTTGTCAATACTCCAAAATTTCACTAAGCATGACTTAACATATAATTGCCGAATTGTAAGCACCTTAGCATCAGCAAATAATTGATCGGTTGGATATGTATACGGCCGTGTCATGATTATTTTTCAGTATAGTTTTTTTTGGTTGTATTATCTTGCTGTTTAGTTGATATATTTTATTATTCGTATAACTGTTGATATCCTGAATAAATAAAATAAAAAATAAAAATAAAAACTCACCAGCCGAAGTCCGTGGGCAGGCTGGTGAGGGACATGTCGTTGAGGCCGAGCACGGTGAGGGCGCGCAGCTGGCTGAAGCCCTGGGGGAGGCGCGGGATGGGGTTGCTGCTGAAGTCCGCCACCTGCAGCGCGCGCAGGTGCTTGATGTCCTCCGGGATGTCGGGGATGTCTGCAACAATACATCACAATTAGAACAAATACACTTCAACTTTCGAATCAATCAAGTGGTCTTATAAAGAAGTTTTTCTTAAGGGGCTACTAGGTCCACCCTTTGTTAATTGTAAAATGTAGTAAGCGCCCGGATAAGCGCTCGTTAAAACACGACCAAAATCCGATCGAACGTCGCGCCGTTTGGTTTCATTAGTATTTGCATCGCGTAGGTATACAAAAAATACACGATAATCTTTAAAATGTAGTAGTAAGCGCCCGGATGAGCGCTCGTTAAAACACGGAATTTAATATAATCAAAAAATCTACTAATGTTTTACAAATTTTTAATCAGATAATGCACTAGATATATACGTATTCTTTAATACACTTTTTTTTTTAATCTTATATGTACTGTTTTTGTGTGTTATGCATCAAATGTTATTAAAAACAGGGGGTTTCTTTAAATTAATTGTGATTCAACGAAATATTTAAATAAAAATTTAGTCCGATAATTCACTAGAAAAAGAATTAAAAATTACGTCATATTTTTTTCATTTTTATTTAATGAACCATGAAGTACAAGGGAATTTTGCCCTGACGTACATGAATGTATGGGGGACCCCGTAAGGGGGCTTAAGAACATTTTTTACATTCGAGCGCCGACTGATAACCCTTTACTTGGCCACCAATAAGTAGGTAACACAATAATAGGTAGGTTATACATTTACGAGAATGTTGATGGGCTTTAGTCAATTGGAGCCGAAATCCTTGTGTAAGGGCGGTCTAACCTAAGGGGATTCTGAAATGATATTTTAATGTTTACTGGTACCAACCCTCATGTATGGTAGTGAAGCGTGGTGTTGGAAAAAGAAGGAAGTAAGTAGATTGAATGCAGTTGAAATGCGATCTCTCAGGCGAATGTGTGGTAAGACTATGTATGATAGGTGTACAAATGTCGAAATTAGAGCAGAGTGCAAGGCTGAGATAAGCATTATCGACAAAATTAAGAAAGGTCTGTTACGATGGTTCGGTCATGTAGAGCGAATGGATGATGAAAGAACGGCTAAAAAAATATATGTTGTGACTGTGCCTGGATGTAGAAATCGAGGAAGGCCGAGAAAGACATGGCACGATCAAGTAAAACAAGTGCTTGAAATTGGGCATGTAAGAAGTCGGACTAATCGACGTGCGTGCATGAGAAGATGTATGAATGTAGAGGGTGCAAGAGAAGTGTGCCAGGACAGAGTGGTGTGGCGTTCCATCTTCTCTGCCTACCCCTTCGGGGTAATGGCGTGATGGTTAGTTAGTTAGTTAGTATCTTTTTTCATTTGAAAATACCGACAATATGACCGCATGAATAAATCCAAAAAATCTCATTTTTGGTATGTAAAAGAAACTCCCCCTCGGCTATGGATTGAAAATCACTGATAGCAATATCCGAACGCAGGACGAAAGTGGATACATAAAACGAATGATTTAAAGTTACACGAAGTCACTATGCCTTTTTACAGCTTAGTCAATTAAACCATGGCAGCATGCAGTTTTAATTGGGGAGCCATTTTATCAAAAGCGCATACTTGAACCACTTGTTAGATAAAGCGCATCACTAAAGAGAACTTGAGATGGGCGACGTGAATAACTAATTGCTGCGAATGCAGTGTAGAGCGAGTAGGTGCAATACACCAAGCGCCGGTGCTAGAGGAAGGACGAGGGGTTATGTGGACCCAACAGACTGGACAAGTATTGCTACAACACTCATCCTTGTAAGCATCAAGGATGAATCTACTCGCACTTCACTAGAGTCTTCCTTTTGTCTCTGCTCAACGGCCGGCGGTATAGGAGCCATTGAAGTCTAAAAATAAATACTGAAATGACACGTTCTTTAAACCACTTCAAGATAAGCCTTTCGTTAGATCGACCCCAAACTCCGTGCTCTTCAAAAATCCAATTTGAAGACTAACAATTGAACTCAATGTTTGTAACACTTACTTTGTAGTTTTCCGTAGTTAAGAAATGAAGCACACTTTGTTTAAAACTATTTACTTATATTTTTAAGAAATGCCATACGATTTCGGAGTTGCTACTCCTTCAGAGCCCTCAGAGAACAATTGAATTCATCGATTTGAGGGATTTAAATACCCTGACGTTTATAAAAATGTCAATCATGTTAATATTAGTGCATAAAGATTTAGAGGAAAAAAGTAATAAAAAACCCGCTTTCTTTATCGCTAACGTAATTCTTAAAAAATTACTAGCCCCTGAATTTAAATATGAAATCATGCTAAAAAATTGTAATAAGTTGAGGGTTTGAATGATGAATAATAAGATGGAAGACGTCACGAGAGAATGAACAAGTCTAGTGAGATTACTAACATCTATAAGGACTTAGTGATATTGTTTGGACTATTGTCGACAAAAGATGGAATAATCCGCCGGTTGTGGTATTGTCTACGGCACATAGATTACAAGTAAGCTCCTTGGAAAGTTCTTATTAAATCCTACCGTACTGGAGATCTACAAGTTTAACTATTTACTCATCTCCAGGAATTAGAAAACGCTAAAATCGTTATCATATTTTTTTATGCTCACTACGTGGAGCATATGGATTTCACAAGCTGCCTTTGTTTATTCTGAAAACTGCAGTTTTTCGTAATGCAAGTTTCCAATTTAAGCTCTTAAACCTTTCGATGACTTGACATGTCAAAGCCAGGGAGTTTTTGGCAACTTGGCACGAGATGTTACACATGACAGGGGGTTTTCCAGTATCGCTAACGCTATAGTAGAACAAAACAATCCAATAGTAAAAAAACTTTTGGTTATCTGTAAAGTCGGTTTACGGACGATAATTTTACGTGATAATGTCATAAGAAAACATTGATGAAAAATAGCATACTTTTATGAATTGAATTGAATTATTATTACTGAAATTATCATTATTTTGTATAAATACAAAGCAGGGAGTTAATTGAAAATTACAATTTTTTCCATAAATTATCATTTTTTTTGTTTTTTCTTCTTGTGTCCTGCTGCTGTCTCCCTTCTACTCGGACGCATCGGCCGATGGAGTGGAAGAGAGATAGATGCGCCACAAACCGAACGCTTAGGCCGATCGTGCCTCTCTATCGCTTGCTCCGCGCTCTCGCTTGCACACTCGGCTCAGGCGGAACGTGACAATGAGTCATGCTTTTTCGTGTGTGCAGCCGGCGTTCACTGATTTATTTAGACGTTATCACGTCAAAAATTATAAAGTAAGTTAACGTGTGTGATTAGACACGAGATTAATTTTCTTGCAATCTGAAATCTGGCGGTCTTGCAATTTAATTGTTACTATAACAGTATCAAGAAAGCTTTTCTGTTAAGTGTCGAGGAATAATCTGGGAGAAAATCCATAATTTTGGCAAACTATCGGCCAATCTGCTTGCACTCATAAACGGGGAAATAAAGTTATTTGCGGTGATGCCGTTCGGGCCGCCTTTTCAGTAAACAAACTGTACCATTGAAGAACGGGCTCTCATACAGTGATACCGGCCGTACCGAGGTGCCAACTACCGAATACCGCTCGGCTATTTAGCAAACAAGCCTTGGGAATGCAAGCTCCGGGATTAGAACCCGCAAACGGAAATATAAATCGACCACGGAGGAAATAGATCACCGGTTTTTGTACACTAAAATATTTATAGTAAATAGTTGGACGGCGTAGGTTCAACTTCCGATAAAATCTGAGCGGTCTTGGCACCTCCCCGCCCATGTAATATCGATGGCCTCATCTGCGCCTTGAGCGTTCGTTTGTAGGATCTCTCTATCCACTCAATAACATCGAATGCGTCCGAGTAGAAGAGACAAGCAGCCCACAAGAGGTTAAAACCAAAACAAGGCAAATCATGGAAAACAATAGTAGATTTTCAATTTAACTCCTCTTGAATATCCATGATAAATACTAATACTTAATTCATCATAAAAGTATGCTTTTTTCATCAATGTTAAAATATTTTAAAGTTATATTTTTACAATTCCAAATGATTATAAAAACACAATGATCAAAAATATTGTTTTCATTTATAATAATTTTTGTTTTCAAAAAAACTCACGAAAATACGAGTGACTTTTAACGCCCGTTATTGGTTAATGACGTCTATACCCGTCACCGTGTAAGAGGCGTGATAAATTCATTCCGTAGTGAGCGCCGTTTATTGCGGGTTATTGCTGTGAGGTCACAGCCGCATGCGCGCCAAAATGGAGGATTTTGCGAGCGATTTGAGAAAAAGAGCTATTTCAAACCGCGCTTAAAAATTTTCATATGACATCATAAAAATTTAAAAAAAATTCCCTTGATATTGTAATTTTTCAATCAATTTTTATGAAATCAAAAACAAAAAATCAGGAAGAACCCAATTATAACCTAATCTATGTAGGCATGTTACAAAGAAATTAACAAACGGAAGTTATATAATATTATTTCAAAAAGTCTAACATAGTAATACAGTTGGAATAAATTATTATTAAATTACATCAACGCAGCGCGTCCGCTAGATTATAACACAAAGTGATTGCTTTAAGATTATAATACAAAAAACATTATAACGGGATATTCGGAAGAGTTAGCGAAACGAACGGTTTCGAGAGTTCAGACTGAGGAAGCAAAATTTATACGAATACAAAATACCTAGAGAAAAAAGACCAGAATCAGAAAGAAATAATAGCCCGTGACCAAATAAGATAAAAACTCATATTTCTCAATCACGGAAGAAAAAAATCGTACTGCTTTTCTTTTGTTTTCTTTAGAAAAGTTTTGTTCATCTCGGTAACACGAAGTCGTTTGAATAATACAATTAAAGATTCAATGTAGGTACTAAAAACTTTAGACTGATGAAAAATTCAGTAATAATATTAATTTACAAAGAAGGTACCAGAACTCCGTTGTGTACTGCCCTTATATTATATGGTAGTGAAGCGTGGTGTTGGAAAAAGAAGGATAAAAGTAGACTGAATGCTGTTGAAATGCGATGTGGTAAGACTATGTATGATAGGTGTACAAATGTCGAAATAAGAGCAGAGTGCAAGGCTGAGATAAGCACTATCGACAAAATTAAGAAAGGGCTTTTACGATGGTTTGGTCACGTGGAGCGAACGAGTGATGAAAGAACGGCTAAAAGAAGTTTAAATGCAAGTGTGCCTGGACGTAGAAGCCGAGGAAGGCCGAGAAAGACATGGCGTGACCAAGTGCGACAAGTACTTGAAAGTGGACATGTGAAAAGTCGGAATAATCGGCGTATGTGCATGAGAAGATGTATGAATGTAGAGAAAGCAAAGGAAGTCTGTCAGGACAGAGTGGTATGGCGATCTAGTTTTTTAAAAATAAGGTAATTGGTAAGCAAAACCTCTGCTTACCCCAATCGATGCTAGTTTTACAGATTAGCTGTCAATATTTAGAATACACTATGAATACCAACTGTGGAATGTATCCTATTTGTCTCCAAACACATTCCATGTTTAGTCATGTATACCGCATACTTACGTTATGCACTGCGATTCGTTTCAAAGATTTCCGAACACAATTCCGGCAAAGGTCTGTTCGTTCTTCGTTCTGTACCGGAACGTGGACGGAGTAGAAATATGCGGGGCAGGTTGGTAACCAGGGAGGAAGGAATGTTTGGAGAGTGAATGTTCACTGCACTGTACAACAGTAATGTGGTATACATGGACATCCGGTAACTATACAATATCACGTGCTCTGGATAAGTAAACAGGCGTGTCCATTACACGCCACTATTTTTAATCCTGTCTAACGGGCCCCTGATAACATCCAGACGCCATCGCCAGCGCGTTTTGTAGGAAACGCTCCCAGTAGCTCGATCACAGATCACTATCGACGCGGTAATAAGCGACGTGATAACGATTTCTTACCAGTTGCTCGATCACAGATCACTAGCGACTCGGTAATAAGCGACGTGATAACGATTTCATACCCATGGATGTTTAACGTTTTCGCGATCTCAATGGAACACGCGTTAAAAGTTATCGATCGGGATTATTAAACGAGCGCATACTAGTCGCGAGCCATTTCCCGAGATCTATCTTATTCGCACTTATATTCATTCAACCTTTATTATAATTTAGCCGGTTTTCGGCAAGCCAAATATTGAAAAAAGCAGTCGACATAATAAAAAATCCGACAAGCGCGATGATTTGACGTTTGACGTACGGCCGCGATATGGCGTAGATCGGCTCCGCTCGGCTCAGATCGTCAATGCTCGGCTCGGCGATCGCGGTATTGAACGGTATGTCATTGTGATCGCTCAAATCGTTAGCGTTAGCGCGTGATTAGCACGTTTTTAACTACGTCGATCATCATAATCATCATCGATAATTTTAATGATCTGTGATTGAGCTACATGATTGTTTAACGTTTTCGCGATCACAATGGAACACGCGTCATTTCCCGAGATATATCTTCTTCGCACATATCTTCTTTCAATCTTTCTCGAGTGCCGTATTGCATTTAGCCAGCGTTCGGCAAGCCAAATATTGAGAAAAGCAGTCGACATAATAAACAATCCGACACGCGCGTTGACTTTCTTGATTTGACGTTTGACGTTTAGCCACGATATTTTTATTATCATCTATGGTGCTCGGCAACGCGAACGTGGTATGAACGTATGTTCATTGTGATCGGTCAAATGGTTAGCGTTAGCACGTTTTTAACTACGTCGATAGTTATCTGTGATTGAGCTCCTGGTTTCAGTGATCACAAGATCGTAGAATGGAATATGGATATATGAGCGTTTACAGGGGTTATGACCTGTCTGGGACCTGACCTGGGTTAAGTGGCCACTTTATGTACTACAACATTCCCCATTCCGCTTATTAGCGAATATCCACACCAGGTAACATTTTTGATTTTGTATAATGCTACGAATCGAGAATCATCCACCAGCGAGTTGAAAGCTCCATTAATGCATTGATATTGAAGTCAAGTATTTATTAGCAAATTACTTTATTTTTGTAATTAAGACTCTTCTGACGAGTTAAATTAAGTACTAGTAATCGCCTGCAGATGACTGCAATTTATTTTACTTATATTTAGACCAGATATTTTATACAACATTTTTGGGCGTGTTCTAATAGTTGTACAGAAATCTGGATATATACCTACTTCCGTCTTGGGATAAAATCCAGATTTGTGTACAAGTATTTGAACACGCCCAAAAATGTTGAATATAAATATGGCTAAATACCCGAAGGGTGGGTGGTATAAAAATAAATATGAAAACAATCTGGCGGTACGGGATGTACATTTCACAATTTTTATACTTTTACCGATACTTTGGTGAGATCTTTTCACTTTCTGCCACCCCAGAGCACTTCGCTCGTGTATTAACCCCGTTCTATATCTCCCTTATCTACAGAACGAGTAGGTACAGATATTTATATGGCTTCGGCAAACCACCTGTAAATATGTCACAAGTTGCCGACTTGATTAAATATACAATATTATGAATATTATAACAAGTCAGAGTACTCTGGTATTCAATTATCATTATTAACGGTGATAAGAAGCTTTTGTATATAATATTTTCAAAGAGAATGAATGCCTATTTTAGTTTATGCGGGTTGCTATCCATTTAGCATTGGACGTGGTAACATTAAATAATTTAGGGTAAAGTAATTATTACTCTGCTTTGTGGGTAAAAACCCACGAGATTGGCTGATGTCTGAAGGGCACTAAAAAATTAAACATATACGAAAAGTCAAGGAGTTTTTATTCAGTAAATGACGTTTCTACATATATCATTGTGCGCTGTGGCAAAAGCAGAGGCCAAATATCATAAATTTATGTAACATATGTTTAGTATATATCGAATATTAGTTTACTTTTAATTATAAGTAACTAATTAAATAAACAACATTTTGAGTTGTGTCCAAATACTGTAGAACAAAAAACTGGATTCCATTCACCCAGTAAAGGGGGCTAATAATTACAATTTGACATCGATCAAACAGAGACGAGAAACTTGGTAGGGAATATAGGATATCTTGGCGCGTTTACTGGGCTTTATACCTGTCATTGGATGGGTTGAGTGGCCACTTGAAGTGTATACAATACATTCCCCACATTCACTCTAGTATTTGATATCCCATTCCTGCCTGCCAATACTACAGTAAAAATATGCGCGGGCGATGCTTGTCACAAGTGATACATCTCTGTCATCCAATAGTGGAGAAAATTGATATCAAGATATCATATTCCCTCCTTACCAAGTTTCTCGTCTCTGTTGAGATGTCAAATTGTAATTAATAGCCCTAAATGGTGAAATTCCATCTTTTGTGCTAACATTATTTGGACAATACTCAAAATGTTGTTTATAATAATTAGCTGGTTAAAAGGTTATAATCATATACATATTGAAGATTTCATCTTCAGGCGTTTCCTAGTAGGTGATATAATTCCGGTAAGTATCTCACTTGGCAAATCATAAAGGTTTTCTGCTAAAATGGCTTAGGCAATTTCTCAATGGTATATGATTCATATGACAGAGAGTTCACATTGTGTAGCATCGCCGCTCATTTCCTGTAGATTGGCAGCATATGGAATAATTCAAGATGCTCAGGTTGAATGGGAATGTTGTAATACATCAAGTGGACCACTTAAACCCAGCCAATGAAAGGTTCCATTAAGCCCTGTATAAACGCCAAAGATATCCATATTTCCCTTCCAAGTTTTCTCGTCTCTGTTGATATGTCATATTGGGTCAATTAATTAATTAATTGAATCTAAATAATGTATACTTAAAAATTTTGTCCTGCTTTTATTTCCTTAATTGTATCTTATTTTTAATTTTGACCAGTGTATAATGGTGTTAGAATAATTTTATGTTTGAAATGGACTTAAGTCCGTAACCAAAATTAAATAAATAAATTTACACTGCAGAAATATTTTTACACAAAATCTTCGTAGGTTTAGTCGACTGCTCGAGCCTCCTAGCTCTAAAATATCGATAAATGCTAGGCTGACAAGACACTACACTATGTTTTGTGTTCCCATCAACAAAATCACCTATAGTAAATTCTTATATCCAACGTTCTTGCTTGGAATATAACAATGAATTTAGCTTATATAGATTAACTAGCCTACACTTAAATATTCGAGTCTACATTAAAGGGACACATCCAGCGACTTGATTTCTCTCTATATACTAACTTTCACTCCAATATCCCTTTTCCTTCATAAAAAAATTGTGTGTAATAATATTTTTAATTTTTCTGTTTTTGTTTATTGTGTATAGAATCATTCTGCCGAAAATTTTGGTGATTTGAGCTTTCTTCAATCAACATGGATGTATAACTTATATGAATATTGTTTTCTATTACTTGTCCAAGATAAAATATAATAAAATTAATAAATTGACGATGTAATTTCAACAGGCCAGATATTTCTTTAAAAATTTTTACTATAAAAAATAATTAGAAAATTGAGATAGTGATTCTATCAGATTCAGGTTTAATAATAGTGATTAGATACTTGTAAAAACGATATTGTTCGTTTTAAATTGTTTTTAGGTATGGAACAAACTAAATTAATTTAGCGTATAGCTTTACTATCAATAAATTTCCCATTTATAGCTTAAGTGGTGTATTATTTGATATTTTACATCACGTTAACTAATTTATGAGTTAATAAAAGTAGACAATTATTTTCTTTGGTGACAATTTTAAAATGCAAAATAAGCCACGTGCTTGTTCAGAGTTTTACCACCGATTCACAAAGAATTAAGACTTTCCCTAATTTATGTCATTACAGATCTAGGTTTCGAACTGACTCACTAGTTGAAAGATCAAAATAAAAATTGATGTTTCTCTTACTTAACTTCGTCCAAACGGATCGGAAAATGGATGCGGACTTACCAGTAAAATGGCGCGATGGGCTCACATGTGAACTCTGATCATCCATTGAGAAAAAGTATGCTAAGCATTTTAGCAGAAACCTTTATGAATTGCAAGTGAGATTCTTACCGTGATTATATCACCTACTAGGATAACGCCCATGAAGATGGAATCTTCAAGTTGTTATGATCTAGGATATTTTACCAGCAAATTTTTGAATAAACGACATTTTGACGTGGTGTCCAAATACTGTAGACAAAACTGGATTTCACCATTACGGGCTAATAATTACAATTTGACATCTCAACAGAGACGGAACTTGGAAGGGAATATGGATTTCTAGCGTTTACAGGGCTTAGCCTGTCATTGGCTTGGTTAAGTGGCCAGTTTGATGTTTGACAACATTCACCATTTCACCTAGTAATTGATATCCATATCTGCCAATATACAGTATTGGATACATGTCAAATGGCGCGATCACTATTCACATGTGAATAGGTGTGGGGGTTATACATTCTAAGTGGCCACTTAACCCAGCCAAAGACAGGTTCATAAGCCTGTAAACGCTAGATATCCATATTCCCTTCCAAGTTTCTCGTCTTGTTGAGATGTCAAATTGTAATTATTAGCCCGTAATGGGTGTAATCCAGTTTTTGTCTACAAGTATTTGGACACACTCAAAATGTTGTTTATAAAAATTAGCTGGTAAAAGTTATAAGCATAACAAATTGAAGATTCATCTTCAGGCGTCGTTTCCTAGTAGGTGATATAATTCGGTAAGAATCTCACACTTGCAATCATAAAGGTTTCTGCTAAAATGCTTAGCAATTTTCTCAATGGATGACAGAGAGTTCACATGTGAAGCATCGCGCCATTTTACTGTATATTGGCAGATATGGATATCAAATACTAGGTGAAATGGGGAATGTTGTAATACATCAAGTGGCCACTTAACCCAGCCAATGACAGGTCATAAGCCCTGTAAACGCCTAGATATCCATATTCCCTTCCAAGTTTCTCGTCTCTGTTGAGATGTCAAATTGTAATTATTAGCCCGTAATGGGTGAAAATCCAGTTTTTGTCTACAAGTATTTGGACACACTCAAAATGTTGTTTATAAAAATTTGCTGGTAAAAGTTATAAGCATAACAAATTGAAGATTCATCTTCAGGGCGTTTCCTAGTAGGTGATATAATTCGGTAAGAATCTCACTTGCAATCATAAAGGTTTCTGCTAAAATGCTTAGCAATTTTCTCAATGGATGACAGAGAGTTCACATGTGAAGCGTCGCGCCATTTTTACTGTATATTGGCAGATATGGATATCAAATACTAGGTGAAATGGGGAATGTTGTAATACATCAAGTGGCCACTTAACACAGCCATGACAGGTCATAAGCCCTGTAAACGCCTAGATATCCATATTCCCTTCCAAGTTTCTCGTCTCTGTTGAGATGTCAAATTGAAATTATTAGCCCGTAATGGGTGAAATCCAGTTTTTGTCTACAAGTATTTGGACACACTCAAAATGTTGTTTATAAAAATTAGCTGGTAAAAAGTTATAAGCATAACAAATTGAAGATTCATCTTCAGGCGTTTCCTAGTAGGTGATATAATTCGGTAAGAATCTCACTTGCAATCATAAAGGTTTCTGCTAAAATGCTTAGCAATTTTCTCAATGGATGACAGAGAGTTCACATTCAACCATTATTGATGTTTCAACAGAGATCTCTGGATATGTTTTTTTGTTTATTATCTCGGCGTTTACAGGGCTTATAACCCGTCATTGGCTGAGTTAATTCATATCCAGAGCTTTTCGATTGATTTTTAATAATAATGAATTAAAAAATTGCGATTTTAAACTGTACAATAAATATGTAACAATCAACTTTTTGCTATTTTTTTTACAAATGTTATGTATTACAGCTTAAATGAAATATGTACACCATTATAATTAATACGACATCATCGGTAGAAACTGAAAATTTAAGCTGAAATTTCTTATTAAAGTTAACGTGTGCGTGTTTTTGGAACAATGCAATGGAAATAATTTCCTCTGAAAGTTTACTGATTTTCTTATCGACTTAAAAGCTTATCTTATTCGTAGAAAGTATTTATGACATTTTAACTGTATAACTAGTACTTAATGTATTTATCTAGGATCTAGGATCAACTGTCTTTCCGCTGGCTAGGCCATATCCTACGTATGCCTTCCCTTAGAGCCTTAACCATGCCTGCCTATTGTACAAGGCATCTGATTCTCGGCGTCTTGGACGTCCTCCGTTATCAATCCGTCGGTAGTTTGCGTCAGAGCTGTGAGACGTGGACCTGACTTGGAAGGATGCACGGAAACTGGTGGCCGATCGCTTGGCTTGGAGGCTGTTCGTGGAATCCACATGCTCCACATATGCAATGATGATGATAATGACGATGCTACAAATTGTCGAGTTTTACTGCACTTGGTGTACCAATGCAGTGTCTTATGCACCCTTAGGTGCAAATAATGGGAAGTTGTAGTAAATTGAAGTACCTACTTTATAGGCTGAAGGTTTCAATAAAAACATAGGTAACTGGTAACGTATTGATTTCAATGTCGTCTGCCAATTTCATGTATTAAAAATAAATGTGCAGCTATAAAATAAATCGTCTGCCTCCTTCTACAAAGTGGTTAAGTTGTTTTTCTCTACTTGTTTACACCCTAATGGCTACGATATGAATCTTTAATGACAGCGTAAGGGATCCTAAAATGGCCATCTTCGTACGTGTAATATGGCCTTCCAGCACTGTCTTATTTGCGGATTACAAAACCGCATACACCTCAGTTTGGTGAACCAAAAACCATGTCGGTATACGAATCATGTATAAGACTGTAGACAAAATGATTTTTGAATTTTCTTCCTGGGGTTAGTTAGGAAATTTATGTCCCTGCTTTGAAATGGAAGCGAGATTTTTACAGCGTCTTCGGCAAATTACGGAACATTTCGGTTTAATGCGAAAAATACTGCACTAAGACATGATGTGGCGGTGCATTTTTAAAGGAAGTAAAAGAAGATTATCCTTATATATACACGGGGACATTTAGAAGATACTTTCAGTGTACTTTATGTCATTCTCTACCTTCAAGATTTTTATTTATTAGGTCCATAATTATTTATAAATTTTGTTGTTTGTAAAATGAAAACTTCGCAGTCTTACATGCATAATATAAATAATGTATTGTTTATCCTCAAAATGGAGAGATTAAACATTGGTGACAGACACACAGACCTTCATATTTATATTACTATGCACATAATATCATTTTCTAAAAAGCTGATCATTTCGGCTTTTTAACATTTTACTAACAAATGTTTATTGTGCTTGAGTCCTTCGACACTTGTTGAATTTTTTAAAAATAGGTCATCATTGTAAGTCGACAATTTTTTCGACCACAGTAGGACATAATAAATTGCAATTCATTATGGACAAACAAACAGCTTTCGCTCATAAAACCGCTGTTCTTAAAAATCATAAAATTTTCCGTTCAGAGTTTGTGGGCAATATAATATGTACCCAAAAATTATTTTGTGTTTAATTACTAACAACCTTAGTATAAAAGTATAATTCAACAGGATATTCAATGGTGTATCACAATTTTCCTTTTTAATTAACTTTTCGTAACAACAGAGACATTTAACAAAAAAAATCTGTTGATGTGCTGTCTTTGATCTGAGAAACCATACATTTGATCTGTCGGAAGGATATTATTTGCATTAGTGCCCCGTTAGGTACAGTGCGCTAAATTTACGATGCTTTACTTCTGAGGAGTACTTAGTGAGTCGTTCTTTGTGATTTACGTCTTTTGTTCTCATTGAGTGAAATGAGTATCGTAAACCAAAAGTCATTAGGAACGGAATACGCAATATTAGGCCGTTACCACTTCTGTCATAGCATCATTAAGCCGACTGTAAACGGTATGGAGTTGTATGAGCAAAACCATAAATTTAGCTCAAGTACGGTAAATAGTATATACCTACGCGAAATCGATTATCTTCATAATCGATGACGCAAATAACCTGTTTATTTAAAAAAAACGGTTTATTTAAAAAAAAACTGTTAATTAATCCATTCTTACATTGGCATATTATTAAGTAAAAATCCCTCTTTTTTTATATTCCAATACATTTTTTTTCATAGTCATAACAAGGACCTAATGCTGGACTAAAAGTCGCATGTGACACTTCGGAATGGCGAGTAATCTACAATACAAAATCACTCGCTATCGCCATTCCGAAGTGTCGCATGAGACTCAGTCTAGCGTAGGGTCTGTTAAAAACTTTTATGACGAATGGAAAAATGAATTAAATCCTAGATGTATTTATTTTAATTCGACAGAAACTAAAAATATTAAGGCGTTGAAAAATAAATAAATTTACGAATTCTCGAATAAG
>JAGVSP010004714.1:45000-75888 GCA_022494985.1 Micrasema minimum
TTTTCTAGTTTTAGTACGCCTTTTGAGAAATTATTTTTTATTACTATTGATGACAACGAATCACAATAATTATTATAATGCTGCAGTTTTCTATGCACCATTAGGTGTGAATAAGGCAGGTCGGTTTTGAAGTTTGACAGCCACAGGGGCGGAGCGGGAACAGCGGCATTTCCCCAAAAAAAGTTGTGTGACAGTGCGTGGCTGCTGCGTGGCGCTGCCTACCGTCTACTATGCGTGACGACACGTTACATAATGGAACCGTATACCGGGACATTTAGTGGCGATAAATTCATCAGGTTTATCGACAGCTTCCGTTATTTGTATCGGGTAACGTCCTATGGAATGGGTCATCATTCTACATTCTACGGTAGGGGAAGTTTCATTTTGCAATTTCGACGCGAGATGAAAATGTACAAGTTACTGCGAGTACTTGCCCTTACGGGGATATATGAATCAATTAAAGGCTCAGGTTACGTGACTTGATGTGAAATTATTGTTTCTTGCAAATAAAAGCAATTCATGATTACCTTACAGCCTTGCAGCACAATTGTTTAGATTTAATTAAGAACTTACTTGAATGCAATAAATAAAAAACAAATGATATTATTCACTAATTCATAATAAGTTTATAATTTTGCCGCTGTTTATATAATGTCATTTTCTTTTTAAGAAAAGTAAAACTTATACAAACTATATTTGAAAATGATAAGTTGAAAATCCAATTTTTTTCATTTGATTTATTTGAAATTTTGTTCCAGAACACCAGATTGGAATTTGGTTTGAATCTTTCTTCAAACATAGCTTGGATTCTATTTTCTAGTTACAGTGTTATTTCCGATTTTTTGAAAGCAGGCACAAAATGTAATTATTCGAGGAATGTATCATAAGAAAACAAATATTTCTTTTAATTTAGAGATGACGCTTTTTTGACTACAAAACGTGTTTAAAAAAATATCATCATCGTGGTGGTCATCACACATAAGGTGATTTTTTCAAGGTATTGATTTAAATATTTAACTGCTACGCTGGAAAGAATATTCTCGATTCTTGGTTTAACCTATTTATTAAAACCTTTTATAACATTCACCATAAGGTATGGGTTGGATAATAAGTAGCATTAAAATGTCAGCATCAAAGTGCGACACGTGTCGCTTCCGAAATAAGTTTTAGTGGTAATAAAATAAACATGATTGAAGCAGAAAGAAATAATCCCGTTAAGCTTATGGAGGATAGAGGTACTGGCAATAAATTATTGTCAGATGTTTGAGGCAACCCACGTAGAATCGCCAACCTGTATACATAGTTAGGTCAGAAGTTAGGCAAAAGTAATCACCCGGTCAGATTATTAATTTTTAAAAATTAATAATGGCAACAAATGTCAATTCTGATTTGACATTTGTGAAGTAAAGAGATAATTTGTTATGTTTATCAAAGAGATAGAATTGTAGGGAATTACCGTATTTAGACCATATTTAGTTTTAAAAACTTGAAAAGGTAAAATGCTATTAAACCATGGCAACCGTTGTCAATTAATCGTAATAACAAGTAACAAGATGCATCGTGTGTACATTTTTGTAAATTTGGATTGTGGATTTTGAAAGTTATTGATGGCATAAAATAATTATCTATTTATTTATTTTTTTACAAAAAATACTTAGCAGCAAACAAAATACCAAATATAAATTTATGTTTTGTTTTGTTTATGTTGGACCTATTTTACATATGTTAATACCACCAGCTTCTAATATAAGCTGTTTAGTAGCACCACATGCTATGCCAAATCCCCTTTTATGTAGGCATTTTGATTTTTAGATGTGTGTATCCATAGCGTACAGTATCTTGTATCTTTTGCGAACCCGGGCCGACATTTGTACGACATTAAGCATCGGTTTTACGCCATGTCCAAATAAACACACGCCGTTTTAATGCACTCCTTCCTCTACTCGTAATAGCCACCGGTGTGAATAAATCCTCATTAGATTTTACTGCTCCCCCCGAAGGAAATAAAATTTGTGTAAAGGTTTGGGCCTTCGCCCCGACTCCGCCCCTGCCTAAAGTTTATGAGTTCGCCTATCCTCGTTGCCTAGTATCTATGTCTTAACCGTAAGTGCGCAAGAGGGGTTAACTAAGTACATTTAATCATAAATTTATTATGAGTACCTATTTGCTACCCCAAAAAATCAACACAGAACATTTTTCATAATTAAACTACTACCTACAAGCTGCGAAAATGGAAACAACTAAAATTTTTAAAAAAACACGTTTTTCGAAAAACATACCTACTACAATCTTTAAAAAAAAAAAAATATATAAAAAATTGACGAAATAGCCAATATTCGAAAAGTGATTTTTAAAACGAAATACTCAATGTTCGAAAAACGATATTTGTTCGAAATCAATATTCATTTCTTCTTCTTCTTTCACCAAGTTCGCATCTACGTGGAGCATGTGGACATCATTATATCCCTACAGGAGACCTATCACAAGCCAGCTTTCTCGCCTCCCCCCCCGTCAGGCCCGCATCCATAAGCTCCGCCGAGTACATCCGTAATTTTAATTAATATTCATCAACATAATATTAAATACCCCGAAAGACTTTTTTTTTTAAATTTAAGGACATTTTTTGAGAAATTTTCTTCATAGTTTAGAGTTTTGAGAAATTTTCTTCATACCCCAATTATCTTAAATTAATACAAAATAATATGCATCACTGTTCAGGGTTAGTCTGACGATAGATTGACAAGATTCAATCCGGGAGTCCCCTACATAGATATGCGCGATACCATCTTAGTCGGTTATTTACGGTTAAACAGTTACGTCACACATAAACATGCCTTCTGTATGGGTTCAGTCCCTGGAGAATGTCACTAATTGATTGTGCCTTTTGCGGTCCCCATTTAAAAGTGGATTTGTGAACTTCTGTCTGCTTGTCGCTGGGATCGCCAACAAATTGATACGACTTAAAAGTTAATTATTACAGCTGTTTAACTGACTTCAGATTGGGTAACCAAAACAAAAGTGTCACAGGAAATGAAAAATAAAATATGGCGGATTGTAGATGATTTTTTGAAGTGTTGCATTCGACTTCCAATCCGACCAAGGGCCCCCTGACTTGTTGAGGCGGTTAAAAAAAGAAATAAAAAAACTTAAAGGTTTTTTGACATTTAGCTATGACATAATAACTAGGTATAAGTAAAACAATGTTATTTAAGAAAATTATTTGCGCAATCAAAATATATGTAAATAATTATCAACATAACGACTTAAGCTCCTTAAATACTATGTTCAAGGCATAAAAACGTAATTTACTACATACTCTCAACCCACTTTATACGGGACAGAAAATTGTACAGTGTCGTGTGCATTTTGCGAACTGTCCCGTATAAAGCGAAAACTGTATGGAATATTGAATGGTCGGCGTGACGTTTGGCTGACCTGACAGTTATGTTTTATATGTAAAAGTTTTCAAGTTGATATTAATATATTGAATGGCTTTAAAAACATAAATAAAAAATAAGTAATACATTATTAGCTTTGTTTACACATAACACTTAAAAAATATACGCATTAAGCGTGTCTTTTGACAGACTGTACAGTTTTTTGAATAAGAAACTGTACAGTTTTCTGTCCATGAAGTTTGTAAGTTTGTTTGAATAATATGATTGGGTATTAATTGCGTGATATGTTAAGAGGATTACAATTTCTAATGACGTAGAGAAGATAAAATAAATTAAAAAAAAATACAATAATTTATGTGCATTTATATTTTGACAGTCGTAAATTATAGAAAAACATGCATTATGCGTATAAGCCGAAATTATATGGAGATTTCGACCTTAATGCTAAAAAAGTGTTTATTTATGATTGTAAGTAAAAATAATAATAAATTTACATTTATTATTTCTGAAGAGCACAAGGTGTTCAAACTCTATCAAACTCATAAAGTTTTATCAGGTAGATATTTATTTATTTTAACCACTTTAAACAAGCTAAAAAAGTCTATTTTATTTATTTATTTATTTAAAAGACTTCAGAGGACTTGAGCCTGAGATTTTACCGGAAATCCGGTACCTCTGTAAGTCCAACATCTCAACGACGCGACGAGAGATAACATAAAATATAAATAATAATCACTTTGACAACAAGGTGTTTTATTGTCAAAGCCAAAAAATGGTCTTGAAAACCAAAATTTTCTGTGAATGCAGAAAAAAAAAGCAAAGAATCGCAAAACCATTGGTTTGATCCGTTTGTAAATCAAATAATTAATAAGCGAGATACAATCATTTATAGTTTTTATTCCACATTCAATCGGTGACGTCACCGATCGCCTATCATACAAAACATTATCGCCTATCATCAAACTTTAAATTATTGTATTTTTGTTTTTAATTATCCGATTTTTAAAACGGATTGCACCGATGTTCTTGTGATTATTCGTTTTAATTTTTCTGCATTCGCTAAAAAATTTTGGTTTTACAAGTTCATTGTTTTATTAGTTTTTACTATGATTATTAATAAATCACATCTTTTAGTATGACGAACGTAAAATTAATACACGCTGAAAAAAATTCTAAGAATAAAGTTGTATTTAATTATTATGCATTACAAATCATTCTAGAGATAATTTTGCGGGTTTATAATAAATTAAATTAATGCAAGAGAAATATTACAATAGAAATACTAAAATGTTTGATAAACAAAGCTTAAGTTTTGAAAAAACTTTCAGGTATAATTACCAATCATCATATTTTAATATATGAATAATGTTTTTTACTGTCGTTTTTATTGAACATGATGTAAAATATTAAAGCTTATAGCGAATATGTTACTCGAAGAGCAAAGTATGAGAAATTATTATTTTACATATGTAGTACATGTAGTACGTTGTCCATAAGCGTATTATATTAATACTTAGTAGTCGAGTCAATATACGGTTTCAGATTGCATTAAATACACTTCAATAAATGGGGTTTAAAATAACAGTGTTGCTATTTTACAAAGCATTTTTCGAGATTCCGTATTTTTATGGGAGTTGGATCCTTAAATCTGCTATTTTATGCTAAGCAAAAAATGATCTCCTGGTGATTATTGAAATTTATATTCAATGACACTTTACGGTAAATTATGGTACACGAGAAATCCCAAGTGTTAGGTATATGTATAAAAAGAGATGTAGAAAATCGCACCCTGGGAGATTTTAAATATTCAATATTGACTATATATTTTTTCCGAGGATTATCTATATTACTACGGTTAAACCGTTTTAAAAAAGGCATTCTGTACAATATCACCAGTTTTCCATTTTTTGTTCACCCTTACAATATAATTTTATTCTAAATTTGTTAGCTAATTATTTATTAGAAATCGGGGATTAAATTGTTATATTATCTCGTATTATATTAAATATATTTAGAGTTATTAAACACCCAGATGCTGGATTATTTTAGATAAAAAGCTTACATAATATGTACATAGTTTCTAACATATTACTATTTTAGAAACAATGTAGTAATTCCTTTCTTATTATAATTGCTTACAACTGCTTAATACACTAAGTATTTAATTACCATGCACGAGTAGGCAGTAAAAATTACCTTTTACAAAAAAAACTAATGACCAAATTTAAAAAATTGTACGTTTAATACTTCCGCCAACTTTCTGGACGACCTGCAAAAAGAGGCAGCGTTTAAACGATACAAATACAGACCCTTAGGTCTAACTTTAAAAGCAGAAGAAATATTATGATAATAAACAATTTTTGATCTGAATTCTGTGTAGATAAATGTGAATCTATAATTTATATCGACATTATTCTTCAAAAAAATATACATAGTTAGAATCTGTGTTTTTAGAAAAGTGCAAAAAAAAAACTAAGTTCTTAACTCAGTGACGATTTTTTGAGAAAAAAAGAACACGGGATAAAAAACACACCCAGAATTCAGTAACCAATCCTCGTTATGATTCTGGGTGTAGCAACCCCGTCCAGTAGCATCACAAGTCCTCGCCTGCTTTTACTGTTATCTTTATACTTTTTTAAACGTGAAAATCTTAAGAGATTCCAAATTCACCCCCACAAAGACACGGATTATCCTAAAGAATAAAGCAAATAGAATAAGCAACGACCGTGAAAATCTACACACATATTTAATGATACACAGTTTAAACAAAGGAACATCTTGAGAAACTTTATATTTTTTAAAAAGTGGGAAAGCGACAAAATACTCAATTCGGTGACATGATTCTTTGTGAAAAAACAAAAACGAAGGGACTTTTTATTTTTTATTTAAAAAAAAATGATTGAAAAATTACAATATCAAGGGATTTTTTAAAAAAAATTTACGATATCATATGAATTTTTTAGCGCGTTTTGAAATGGCGCTTTTTCAAATCGCTCGCAAAATCCTCCATTTAGCGCGCATGCGGTGTGACGTCACAGCAATATAGGCGCTCACTACGGAATGAATTTCACGCCTTCCACGGTAGACGGATATGACGTCATTAGCCAATAACGGGCGTTAAATGTCACTAGTAATTTCGTGTTTTTAAAACATAAATTTATAAATGAAAACAAAATTTTTGATCATTGTGTTTTATATCGTTGGAATTGTAAAAATATTCTTTAAATATTTATGGCGTTTTCAAGGATATTCATGTTATCGGGAAGAACCCAATTCTGTAATAATTCCTCGTCAAGTTTCCGAGTCTAGCGACCCCGTCCATTACCGCCACAAGTCCTCGCCCGCTTTTACTGTTATTGCCGCATCAAATATCGGGGCGAAATCATTCGCTCGTTTTATTATGATTTTTATAGCGGGTCAAGACCATAAAATCGCCCGGCGTATCTGCTGAGCCTTGGACTTACGGTTTTGAAGCTCCGTTTGCGTTCACACTGGTAGCCTGACGTTTTGTTTTCAGGAGAAATTGTTTTCACTTGAAGAAAGGAGTTAGGACATTTTTTTTACAAAATACTTCAGACGATATTCCGGATTAACTGAGAACGACAACAGAAGTTTCCAACCAATGATTACATATATACCTATATTAAACTATTTTCAACGGAAATACTCTGACAGCATTTAAAAAAAATATTCGAATTTTATTTTAAAAAATTACTGAAAGCTAGCTGAAAACCCCCTTTTGTCCAAACCAGTAAGCCAATTTTTACACATTTCACAAAATTTTTTTTTCAGCCATATTTTTTTATGTGCGCCGCCAACTTGATTTAAAGCCTTTGTTTTAATGTTTTTAAAATGTGAGTTACATTGATTTATTTATAACCTTGCTTATGATTTCATCAAGTGAATTTTCTATCATTGACTGTTCTAAATTAATTGTTCATATTTTGTGTTGGGATCAAGGCGGGATAAATCTGGTGTGGACCAAAGGGACCTTTCTGCATCTGCCTGAGATGATGAGAAAACCACGGAAAACTCACCATTGAGACGGGATTATCTAGTCTTAGTTCTCCTCTTAATGAAATTTCGGAAATTAATTATGGAAAAAAAACAATGTAAAAAATCATTACAAAACCGCATTTGATTTTCTAGCATGGATTTCTAGTTTAACAAAACTGTACATTTTTATACGAAAAACGTTTTGTCTATTCTTCTAATGCGTACATAATATATCCATTTTTAAACCTGCTCAAAATGGTAGAAAGATGTTAAGTTTAGATATCCTAAAACAATTTCTGTCAAATTACCATATAAAATTTGAGAGGTATCTTGTTTTTAAACAATCAGTTGGTTATGTACTACGGCACATTGTTTAAGAAACAATTTTTATTTAAGTTAAGAAGTGTTAAGACAGAAGTTTTACTATTTCTACTATTTCGAAGATAGCATAATAATTTTACATCACAATAAAAAAAAATTGTACACTGCCACATAAAAAAATTTCTTGTAAATGAAATAAAATAATTCATCATCAACATCATGATGATTCCATATCCGCTTCCTATGCATATACATATTGATAACGCAAATTGCCTCTAAATCTAACGATCGGCCGCCAGCTCCCGTGCTTTCTCGCAAGTCATGACCACATCCCGTAGATCTGATAGAATCTGTCGATTAATTGTCAATAGTGGACGTCTATGTACTATATTTTATTAAAAAATATGCATTGAAGTCAATCCCGTGATCTTGATTTTTTTAAAATCACTTTTAACTTTTTCGTCATTTTCTGTTATTGAAACACTGTTGAGATGACTTCCCTCTTAATATCACGGCCTAAGTTATTGTTGTTTTAATTGAGACGATCAAATTAGCGGCTTTGAAATTTTACTGCTAAAGATATCATTAAAGAGAGATAAATATTCGTGGGCGGATAACAATCTAACGCGTATATTAAATTTGATTATTGCGCACAAAACGGATTTATAATGGCATATTTATTATAATTTTCCTCATTATAAAACGCATTTACATTCAAGATTTTATTTTTTATTGATAATAATAATAAGCCTTCGTTGTATATGTAATTACGAGTATGTTTTTTTATATTCAAAGCAGAAAAGTCAAAAATTATATTTCTAATAATGTTTGACTTTTGAACTGTTATGAATAATTGAAAATATTTATTTTTAATTATGTAAATGTGTTAACATTTTTCCAAATTTCCAAATTCTTCTCCACCTAACCACGACTTCTTCTCTCAAGCATATTTTATAAATGCACGATTCAAATGATTTAACACAGAGAAAATACGCTTAAGATACTAAACCATTGGTACAATAAAACACATTAAATTTACTGAGGTTATAACGAAGCCACAGGAACATTTATATACTTTTTACAATTTATTTACATGCGAGTTTAAACAGTTCGGGTGCCAAATGAGAATCTGTTAAAACTAATATGGTTCCTGCCCCGGTGGTCGAGGCATGGGCGGTCTAAGGATACCCACGGTAACAACTGTCGTTTCTAGCACCACATTTTGAGAAACGCAGAAATTGATATGTAATAATATGGGATATAAGCTTTGTCAAATTATCCCCGATCATATAAAGGGATTATGCAAATAATTAATATATGGATAATTTATAGATAATTTTTTTTTCAGATATAGTTTTTTCACTCGCTATTCTGTCCTTATAAGCAAAAAGGTAGCTTTATTGTTTCAGTTATTCTGATTTGATAAGCAAAAAGGCAGCTGTTTTCACTCTGGTATTCTGCCCTCATTAGCAAAAAGGCAGTTTTTTTGTCTCAGATATTCTGACTTCATAAGTGAAAAGACACCCTTTTTTTCACTCCGGTATTCTGTCCTCATAAGCAAAATCGCAGCTTTTTTGCATGTTTCTTTGTCCGCCTCGTAGTGTTGCAGTAGTGCATTGGGCTGCTATGCTAGAGGTTGCGGGTTCGTTTCCCGGAGAAATAAATTTTAAATATAATTGAAATATATTTTAAATAAAAAAAAATATAAATATGTTAATACTACACGTTTTAATGTCTTTAACTTCTAAAATAATTTAAATCTAAAATAAAATAATAAAAATTCCTACATTTCCCTTGGTGTATCAATGCAATATTATGTAATATTATTGCAGTAATTAGATGGACTCATCACAGTTTGCATGCGGTATCTAAATATTATCAAGTTCTGCTTAAATAAATTGATATTTCCTACCTTTTGAGAACTTGCCTCTACATTGCTTGTTAAATAAAAATCCATTCGATTCGAGCGGCATTATACTCCGCTGACGGTTTTTATTCGATTCCCCGCTGTTAGTTGGGACCTAATGTTAACGTTTAATGTATCAACAAACCTTTCAATTTATTTATTTGGCGCGGTACATAAACCCAGTGTAAACACACCTCCGTTATACAGTGCGGGAACCAATAAAATCGTAAAAAAATATATCCCACACGTTGAAAATCGAGTTAAAACGATTTTAATAAAGAAATATAACTAATTTATTCATGTTTATCTCATTTCAAATGTTTTTTAAAGCTTTGGCCCATATTCTGTATAATACGTTAAAGTCTATCCATGTATTTATCTTTTTTTACCTTTTTTTAAACTTATTTATCTTTTTATTGCCTTCTACTAAAGCATTATAATCGTTCACTACAAAAAAAATTCCGGCTTAAAAATTTGCACTAATTTTAGCTTGAAACATGTTAAATTACCAGTAACTGAAAAAAAAAATTTTTTTCAATGTTTATGTAGAAAAATGGATTATTGCAATCCGGAAAAGTTTCGGTAAGGGGAGGATAGGCTTTATTCTAAATATACAGAATATGAAGCCTGGGCCTGTATTCTGAAAGAGAACTGAGTAACCTTTCACTGTAGATAAAAACAACAATTTTTTTGTCTAAGGAAAACAGTATAATTATTACGAAGTGAATTCTAAATATTTATATTCATTCGCTAAACCACCGAAGATAAATATAATAAATGTAAATTATTGTACAAAATGTACAAAAATATTTAATGTTGACCCTTACGGGAATCGAACTCGAGACCTCATGCCCGGTAGCCAAATGCGCTACCACTATGCTACGGGGCGGACAATGGCGTGGCGAGTAGATAAACAAAGGAGTTTTGTGATAAACATTGGAAAATTGAACATTTCTTATACCTATCTATCTTCAACAATACGTCTTATTGTCATAGCTGATTTGAAAAATATAATAAACGCGTGGGTTGCGTAAGGATCCAAATATTGATATTGCATACAAAAAGTTAAAAATTGACTTAAATAAATGCAAATAGTACATAACCTAAGTGTAACAATATTTACTTAACAGGTAACGCATTTCAACGTGGCATTGTATTTACAGTGCGCTAAGTGCACTTGAGTATTTGGTTGACACAACTGACAAATTAGTGACGCAAATATTGGTTTTGTTACTTAGATCTATTTAAAAATAACAGCACAGTTTTTTCAAAGTACTTTAATTATAATTTTTTATTTAAAGAAAAAAAAAATTAAAAGCTCAAGATTATGTATTCATAGCTACAAGTAAAAAAATAATATTAATTACCAACATATTCAACTAAAAAATTTCACTGATTTTCACCAAGAATTGTACCTGGTCTAGAAAAATATCGTGTTTTTAATGGGCCCAAGTGGCGCACACAAATTGAAGTGGCGAAATGTTTTTTTTTGGGAAAGACAATGAAATAAAAACTGGCTCCCTAATTACAAACAATTTTATGTTCTCTCTTTAATTAAAAATCATTTTTATTTTGCTGATACCATGTTCATAGAGATCATATATCACCGCAGCGTCAGCCGTCTTATTTCAAATAAAAGTTTGCACTACGTGGTATTTATATATACTGTTATAAGTAATTTAACATAATATTTATTTCTAGTTAAATTTTATATATACCCACAATAAGCTCTATTTTACTAAACCGGAAATGCATCAGTTTGAAGAATTGTAGGTGGTGATTGCTAATTTTATGTACGTCGATAAAACGAAGATAAAAGCTTTTTTGTTGCTTTAAAAACATTTCATATTACAATTTTCATAGTTCCTCTATTGCTATTCTTATTTTGATGTTTTTGTTTTGAAGATATTCATACATTTTATTCAAAACTTCATTCATTTTAATTTTAATTTTTTGTTAGTGATTTTATCGATTTACCGCTACACCAAAATTCACTGCTAATTGTCAATTGCCAAAATTGAATAACTCTCATGGCAACTGGCTACAAAACTGGCAAACGTTTTGCTATGAAGTTAACTCAAATTGAAGCCATGTACATAATGATAGAAACGTTTTCGATGGGTTATCCATGTGACTTTTGACATCCGCTACCAATTTATTTAGGGTGGCAGGTATTTGCGTTTATGTATATCGCATGATGAATTGCTAATCGATTTCTCTGTGACCGCGTTGGGTGTTCCGCCATTTGTATTCCGGGGAGCATCACACGGGGCCATTATGTTGACAGACGTTATTGTCTAGTTATTGTTATTCGGATCGTTGATGACTGATCGTTCACATTGCCAAAATCAGTTTTATTTTGTCATAAAACCATTAGTTCGCAGAATCACGAGGTGGGCGATGGACGATAATGTCTCCAGGTTACTACTTGAACGTGTTGTAAAGTCTCATTTGAAGGATACACGCTGTACTGTAGTGGCAGTTAGCATTAGTTACTTGTTACATAAAGATAAATGACAATGTCTGGTAATGTTAGTGTACATATTTCGGGTCAGATTCGTGGGAAAAGTCTGGGAAATTCCGTGGCATTAAACATTTGTTAGGTTTATTTGTTTTCAGTCCCAGAGTGGCATGGTTTGTAAAAAGGGTATCTCTTGGCGAATGTTTCAAATAATCGATCAAGATATAACTTTGGAATGAGAAAAAATACGGTAGCAAATTCTTTAACTAGGCATAGGTATATTTGTAAAAATATTAGAATACGTTTTTGTCAAACCCATATAATACCTAGGTTAAACACTAAACACTACAATATAGGCAGTAAAATAACCATCTACGGAAGAAAAGGAATACTGTAATGCAGTAAAGAAACACGGTTATGGCATGAAACAATTTGTGGCAGTTGAGAAACATGTTTTTGATTCTAAATTCAAACAAATTTTGCTGTATACAAAACATTCGAAACAGAATTTGAATTAGAATAGAACGTTTTCCTAAAATTAGTCCATTGTGCAATAGAAACAGCCTCAACTTTTTTTTAGATTGCTGAGCAGGTGAAAATGTTTTTTTTTCTTTGCAGAAATAAATTTCTACAAAATATATGAAATCCATTTTCATTTTTTTTCTTTAATCCAGAAACACCCAACCTATCAGTCGAAGTCGTTACAATTAGTAGCGATCCCATAAAACGAACAAATTAGTATTTCTTTCCTTTACATAGAGACATAACAAAATATACGACCGAACTCTCGCGAGCAAACATCGTCACAATAATATATATCCTGACATACGGGGGCGGTTAGTGAGATTTACATCTTCGGCTGCTGAGGACGGAAACATCAATAACTCTTGTTAAACATCAAGAGGATTTCTTTCGCCAGACCTCAAAAGCCAAGACCGGAGATATCAACCCCGACTCATTAATTTAACAGGCGTATTTGTTCATGTTTAAAACGGGATCACTACCCGTGTTAAGAGGTGTGACAAAAAAAGAGAAGTTTTTGGAAAAAAGTATTCTCCACAAATTCGTAATAAGCAAGTTTGTGGTCTTATGCTGGAAGTAGACGTCCGTGTTATTTTAACTACTTTTTGGAAAATGGCGCATTTTCATTCAACGAGTATTTACTTAGTGTACCTACCGATGAAGTGCCCTATGCACCATTGGATGCGAATAAGGGGAAAGTAGTAGTAGTAGAGTATTGAATACAAAATGCTCATATATATTTGTTTAAATTTTCTGGTAATTTTACGCAAATGCACTTCATACTATTAATGTAAGTTAATTGATTATTATTATTTTCTTTATTTATCAAAATATGCACACACACAAATTCACAGAATGCGCAGATTGCGCCGATTGCGCAGTTGCCCTAGTCTTCTCAGGTTACAGATAATATAGTTTACCACTAGGAGCGTATGTTTTTTATAGATTTTATTTACAAAAATGGCGCTTTATAATTTAGCCGATTATTATTATTATGAGTAATTTTTAATGAATGTTATTATGTTACTTTGATAATCTGTTTCTTCTTGATGTAAAAGGTACTGAGTACTGTTTATATGCAAAAAATAAAAGACTGAATTTTCAGATGCATATTTTCGCAATTTAACCCAGAAACCAGATGTAGACTTTTAAAAAAAAAGACTAATATCGCAAAATCTTGCAAATATTTTTAGTGTTTCCGGAAACCTCTATTCAAAGTAACTAAATGTACCAAGTACACGCTACAATATGTAAGTAGGTATAATGTTTGCCACAAGGCAAAAATATCACCAATATGCACATACAAAATGTGCAACAAAGTAAAATAAATATATAAATAAAAATTTTCAATTACTTTTAGTGATATTGCATTTTGCAATGATGGAAACATATTTTTCGATCGCACCGTGATTATTTGGGGTTCAAGTAAGCCAAACAAAATGGCCGTTGTAATCGGCGGTAATTACGTCTCCGCTCCTGAGTTATTTTATTCCTTTACATCACGGTGATAGGTGGATTTTATTGCGACACTTATTACACTTTATATTTGTAGGTTATAATTCAGCGGAGACATTTGGTAAGTGCCATGTTTTCAGTTCACAGGGGAAACAGCTGCTGGTAATAAACTAATTTTGGTCAGAGGCGGTTTCTTTAGTGGGATTCAAGAGGGATTCACCCAAATTATGTTAGAAAAAAAAAAATATTACGTTTTTCTGATCTTTGACTCTGCTGTTGTTGACTAAATTGTTGGAAATACGATGTTGTATAATGATTCAACAGTAATTCATTGAGATATTGTCTAAACAGTAATTAATCATTCGTATAAGTAAAAACAACATAGTTTATTTATTTATTTTATTGTTTTTACGCCCATAGGGCATTTACATATACATTTTTAAATAATTACACAGTAGGTAGCTATTCATTACCGCCAGAGATGGCATCCAGACACTGTTCCCTAAAATGCACTAGATTTGTGTTGAAAATATCAATATTGTTAGCAAACTTGTTAGCCAGTGCGTGCAATGTTCGTATCGGTGAGTTAGCACTGTAATTGGTCGATGATTGGCTGCAGTAAAATAGTGCATTACTAGTTTATCAACAGCAGGGAATATTTTCTTTATATGTTTGTAAATGAATGATAATCTCCATATTTAAAATTATAGTTATGACAGTGAAAAAAAGTATGCCACACCTGCATTGTTATGAAAAAGAAAACAATGTTGAAAACAAGTTAGATCTTATGAAGGCTGCTAGATTCCCAAATCATCCATGCGCTTTGTAGCTGCAGATGAGTAGTGGTCTAGCTTCCCACACAGTAAAATCTTTTCACCAGTTAAACGTCAACTCCGCGCTTTATATTACCAATACCTTTCCTTAATCGTACCCAATGCAGGCACTTAAAAAATTTATTTACTCAACTATAAAAATAATTGAAGTCCTTTAATCCCCGTTTTGTATGTAAGAACCTGTGTTACCTACATATTATATTAATAATTAGATTATTTTATTTTCTAGTCAAGATCTTCACCGAAGAAATACGTAGGCATAAATTAGTATAAAACATAAAAGTCTCCTCTTTTATTTTTGTATTCGTCTTTTAGGGGTTTCGTTCTAACACAGAACAGAAATAATAGTGCCTTCCTCAAGCGCTTTCTGCTAGTTCCAAGTACTGATCGTTTCCATCTGTCCATCCATATTACGTGATTTTTCCGAGTTCCAGAAGTTTCACGAAAGTTTTTCATTAAACGCGTCATAAAATCACGGCGCCATGACACACTTCACTTTAAACAAATACCAATAGGAACGATGATACATTAGCCCATAGTTTCACGACGCCAGCTATCCGGTAAACAGCGGTCCTTGCGACCCGGCCGTCTGAAGGGGCATTAATCAAAATGGCTGCTCGGCAGTTCGCACATTGAAAGTGTCGGATGATTAACGACCGCACTGACAAATGACGGATGCTGCCGCTATTGTCGGACACGTGAGAGCGATGAACTGGCTATAGTCTAAACCAGCGGTGGACAGACTGAGGCCCATGGACTAGGTGCAGAAATTAAGATGACTATGGTTATGGTTATGGTGATGATGATGAAGATAATGATGATGACAATGATGATGATGATGACGATGACGACAATGATGATGATGATGACGATGGTGATGATAATGATAATATTAATGATAAGAGCAATAATAAGAATGCCCTGCAACTTTATTCTGCCACCTTTTGTAATTTTTTTCAATGAAATTTTTAAATCAAGTAAAAATTTGACTGTGGTTCATGGACAACTTCGAAGACTTTTGAATTTAAGCATACTTAAGTATTTTACACAACAACAAAAAAAGGAAACATAATCCCTCCATATTCTAAACATATCGTTTGTCTTATAAACGGCAATGCTTAAATTGAAAAATAAATTTTTAAACAAAGACTGAAGAAAAACTGCGTATAATAAAAACAAATTATTGTGTGCATTGTAATAATAAAAGCTCTTTTTAAAATTGGGGCTAATGATGAGTATTTTATTATTAGGTTTCGGATTTTGAGTTGTGGCACAAAAGGTTTCTTATCACTGGTCATATTATGCTATATTCTTCAGTATAGATGACTCATCCAAATCAGCTAAATCAGCTGAATCAGCATTATTAACAGCTCACATGATGTACATAATTGGTTACGAAAACGATGTTTAACAAGTAGTCCAAAATTTAACTTGCTATCAGGCAATTCACGGGATTGGAAAATAGGATAGAGCGTTTACACCCAACGTTACACCACTTTGTCTTGTCAGACTCTTTATACCTAAGTAATTATGCAAATAGCATTGTCGAATTCTGCGACACCGTGCATTTGTACCCACTAACTGCCGTTGCAACTGTTGAGTCATGTATCACAGCAGACACGTTGTTTTGGGTTATCCGAATGGGATTACGCGGGGTTCCCGGGTTCCCGGGTTCCTGTGTGAAGCTACTCCGACTGAGTGGATCTGATGAAGCCTCCCGGGAATCGCTGTGATGAGCGTTCGAAACATAAAAATTTAAAGGATTTATGTGCGTGGTTTGCATATCCATTTTAAATTAGTTCCTGCAAACAGTGCGTAATCTAGGTAAATTAATATGTCTCAAAAAGGTGACACGAAAATTAAATATTGGTGTGAAGATTAAAGCTATTAAAAGCTATCTCCCAGCTGAAGTGGACATGGGCTGGACATGTGGCACGCCAGAATGAGGACCGATGGACGAAGCGCCTGCTGAACTGGAGACCTAGAGCTGCAAGGAGCCCTGTAGGAAGACCACCAAGAAAATGGACAGATGACATAAAAAGTACTGCAAGATCCAGATGGCAGCTCGAGGCCCAGGACAGAAAACAGTGGACCAATATGGGGGAGGTCTATGTCCAGCAGTGGACGAACAATGGCCGATGAAGAAGAAGAAGAAGAAGATGTAGGAAGATTCAAATATTTTTTTCAAAATTGTGTGATACCTTGGACTGGTACTGAAGCGTATGATTGATCACTTTACCTTCATGTAATAAAATGATCAGTATACACTGCACTTGGAGTACCGATGCAGTGCCCTATGCACCATTGGGGTGCGGATTAGGGGAAAGTAGTAGTAGAAATTTATGTTTTCAAAGAAACGGTTTTATAAAGTAAATTTTAAAGTTTTTTTCTATATATCTTATTTTTTAAAAAAGGCCAACATTTTAAGCTCCTAAGAAATACTACCTACTTATGATAACCTAAAGTTAATTCTAATCCACAGACCGCCATCATTCTACCACTAGACCACATCTCGGTGACGTCAATAATAATAATAACTAGATGAATTTCAATTATCAAGACTGTTTTACAAAGCTTTCAAGTGATGAGGTGAAAGGTGTCATAATTTTGAGAATATTTTCTACGACGCACACGTTATTTTTAATTTACATTTTATTCACGTAACGTTATTGATTTAATTAATTAAACTACATTTTTATTTACGTTTCTATTTAAATATTGTACAAAGTAGCTTCTAAACCACACAACAACGCCTAGAATTCCGTAAATAAAGTAAAGTTGTATGTGTGTTAAATCTATATGCTCAAGTGATATGTGAATAGCGAACATCTGTACATTTTACACCAAAATAAAACTGTCTTTATAATAAATTCAGTTCCTATTCATTGCTAGTTCTAACTTACTGAGGAGTAGTGAAGCGACGTTGAATGATAATCGAATAGATAGATAACCGATTATTATTATCGATTTTCAGTGTAATGCGCACTTTGCATGGACGAAATCTAAAAGTAATTTCTTGTAGGTACAGTGCCTTGTTCAGAAAACTCTACAGTCTGTCAAAAGACACGCTAAATATGTACTTATATTTGTTTAGCACGATTATATATTATTATATTTGATTACATACACGAAATTGATATTATTGCTAATACTTTAAATATGCTACTACTTTACTACTTTTCCCTTATCGTGCATAGGGCACTGATTGCATTACATGCACCATGTGCATTAGAATGTATCTTTGATCATTTTATTACATGAAGGCAAGCTTGATCAGTCTTACGCTTTTAGTACCAGTCCAAGGTATCACACATGAAATATATTAATATGATAAATCACATGTAAATAAAATATTTCATGTTGACCCCTACGGGAATCGAACCGCGACCTCAGGCACGGTAGCCCAAATGCACTACCACTATGCTACGAGGCGGACATACTGGCGGATATGCTACTATAAAAGCATAAAAAATATCAGTTTTTACTTATACTTTTACATAAAAAACATTAATTGTCAGGTCAGCCAATCGTCACACCGATATTTCAATATTCGATTCAGTTTTTGTATTAATCGGGACCGTTTGCGAACTGCACAAGAAACTGTACAGTTTTCTGTCCCGTATAAAGTGCGTATAACTATAATGTATTTTAGAATCCACGCCCTATACCAGCCTCGTTCAATATAAATATTTAAAAATACAACAGTTTTGTTGTACTGAGTTTTTTTTCGAATTTCTTATGTTTTATGACAAATCTATTTTTTTTTTTTAACAGAGAAGGAATGATAAGTTTATATATGTATTATATATTATTTTAGTAGTTTTATTTCAATGATGTTCCGAAAACTTTTTACTATCTAATAGTAATAACAGATTAATTCTAATATTGTAGTGTTTTTGATCATTTTTGATCATCTTAATTAAATTGTAAACGGTTTTTTTGTAATTTGTTATCCACCCGAATTTTCTGTTATGTCACTATGCCACAAAATGGCGTTTATTTTTAATACATTTTAAACTATTTAATTCGTAAAAAAAGATTTCGGTAGAAAGACAGATGATTCATTACTCATTATTTTACTTTACTCTTAACCCAGCCAATGACAGGTCATAAGCCCTGTAAACGCTCGAATATCCATATTTCTGAATTAATTTAAAAAAAATCTACCTCATCTCTGTAGGGATATAAAAATAAAATGTTTACCTACTCCCGTCTTGGGATAAATCCAGATTTGTGTACAAGTACTTGAACACGACCCAAGATGTTGTATACTGAGTAAAACTAAAATTAAAAGTTAATAATTAAAATGACGATAAGATTTTTTCGTTTTCGTTATGCCGTCGCTAGTGCGAAGCGCGAAGATTTATGGTTATTGAATTCGTAGGCCATCCATAAGACCCATAATGGGTATTCCCTGCGTCAATAGTGACAAAAACGTCTTTACGTCGTCTGTGATACAAAAGAACACTTGGCGACAAAAGCGTGGAAACATATTGAAATGTATTAATGTACATTATCTCCGAGCGACTTTTGTGTGTAAGTTGGATGTTGTATATTGCACAAACCTCACGCACGATTGCGTAAACGCGAAGATAAATTACTGTCAATTTCTGGGTATTCCGGCTCTGGAATAATGATAGCTTTCGGCTAATTTGTATAGTGTTTTTTGTATGAATTCACATGTAAAAGCACTTTAGAGTTTGTTTACGTATCTATGATGTCATGTAAAGTATATAGTATTATGGATCTATACAATAAATAGGTCATAATCTCAGCCCCCAGCCGTTTCCACTCCTCCCGATCCTGCGCCGTCCCCACCCACCGTCTTTCAGCAGACTTCCTGATGTCGTCCACCATCTCATCGGTGGACGTCCTTGTTGAGGCCTCTGGTTCCTCGGTCTCCACACCAGAACGCGCGTTTCGTCCATCTGTCGTCCGTCATTCTGGCTTTGTGACCGGCCCATTTCCACTTCAACCAAGCATTTCGCTGCACGTCGCAGACCTTTGTCTGGCGTCGAATCCAATCGTTCCTTTTTCGGTCTCTTAATGTTATAACAAGCATAATCCTCTCCATGCTTCTCTGTGCAACTTACAACTTATGAAAGGATTGCTAGGTGCGAATTAAAAAATAAATAGGTATTTGGTGGAAGTGAAAAAAAAATGGTTAGAAAATCCAGACAGGGAAAAACGTATTAAAAGTTACTTTTCGTACATCGATCATAATGTAGTTTTTTTTTAAAAGTATAATATACACGGGTGCTTCAATGGCTCACCTTAAAAATCATCGTTTTTCAGAAGAGGTAATTTAGTGACATTAGAAAGTGCTTTGTCTCCTTATAAACACAATGTTACCGACATTTACTATATTATTAATAATTACATGTATCATGTATGTAGCAGGTCTATCAATACCCAGCTTTACGTTTGTTTGGCAGTCATGAACAATATAAAAAAAAATATACACGTACCTATAAATTTGTACACATACAATATTTTTACGCGATTAGCTTGTTATAATCTAAATACACTGTTGATTAGTTTTTACAGTACCTCCTTGTAGTTAAATCAATTAAAAAAATATCATATTCCTTTTAATGTCTTGAGACAAGATTGATGATTTACAGTAGGATAGACTTAACATTTTTTAGCTGTTTACCGAAAAGTAAAAAATATGTAATATTGCTTAATCTTTATTTATAAAGATAGACCTTGAATCCGCAGGTATTTTTTTTTCTAAGCGATGATAGCTCAATTTCTTTATCACAAAGTAATACAACATAATATGGTAATAAGAAAGTTATAACGAAATATAAAAAGGGGGAATTATTTTTTTTGTATCCATAAGATATCTTATACATTGTAAGCAAACTGAAGATTGTCTAATGCGCACTTTTATAGGGACAGACTGTACAGTTTCTTGTCCAGTATAAAGCGAAAGCTGTTAGGAATATTGGATGGTCAGCGCGCGGGGATGTTTGGCTGACCTGAAAATTAATGTATTTTTATGTAAACGTATAATCAGATATTGAAATATTGAATTCTTTTAAAAACGTAAAAAAACATATTTACATTATTGGCTATTGAAAATTTCCTGTGTGCAAACATACGATAGTAACTTACAATCGCGCTTAAAAATATACATTTTATTTAACGTGTCTTTTGACAGACTGTTCAGTTTTCTGAACAAGAAACTGTACAGTTTTCGGTCCCGCATAAAGTGCTCATAAGTCTTTAGTTCTTAGCAAAATTGCAGAAATAAAGCAAAGTCGCTTAATCTACTTAATGATATGCTTAATAGGTTATAGGAGACTTGAATAATTAATTAACGTTTCACTCCCGTATTCATAGATAAATGAATCTCGAGGTGAAGAAAGCACATTCTACTCCCCTCACTGTAATGTTTACTACTGTAAGGGCAATTAGAATGTACATATATAAACTTTCTTAAGTTAAAAGGTGCGTCTTTGCATACGGGTATGGCTGGCTGAAAAAGTACAAAGAGAAAATTTATTCAAGGAATCGTAGAATCCACGACTCTGAGCATCATAAATCTTTTGTATTATGTTGGTAGCTCTGACAGTAGGGGGATTCTTTCCACTTAAAAGGTTAAAGCAAAGGATGGTATAAGTATAAGTTAGTCTCTTGTTTCTGCTACTTTGACTAAGCTCCTTCCTCGCCATGATTCATCTTCTCGGAGATGCTAATTTAACACAATTGATGGCTTCTTGCAGATTTGCAGGGGTTTGCTGAGAGCTGAGAGTACGGTATGGTGTAGCCCGCAATTTATGGCTCTTTCATAATGAACACTACTCCACCGAAGAACTTTACTAACAAAGCTTGATAAAGATAGTGTAGAGATCATCCGCTTAGACCTGTTAAGATCCAGCGTTGAATGATCTATGAGATATTATTGAATCATTTTATTTCGCGTTGACAGATAGTACACTCAACAAAGATAAATGCATGACTACTAAGGCTGAAGTTCACAGTCCGACAAATCAATTTTCGCGACCTTGTTGTGCAGCGCATTTTTTTACGATTTTAGAACTTTACTATAGTTAGAGTCAGTTTTTGCTGTTAACGGATGACCTACGATTTTCCTAGCATAATTTTTTTTCAAATAAAGGCTCAATCTCACCTGTCTGTCAACGCTGATATACGTGAATTACCTTCCTCGCCGCGTCATCGTGTCGGACCGGCTGCTTTGTCCGCGATTGATGGGTGACGCTCGTCCGCCCATCCGTCAACGTCCGCCGGCCGCTACGTGTGAAATGGACTTCGCGGATACCGATCACTATTGAGTGATGCGAGGTGTCCTAGATTCGGCCCGGGCGATTTGTCAGGCCGTCTGCGGCGTGATGGGGTCAGTGTGATCGGGCCTTAATTAATTCAGGAATAATGGTACTGATTTGAGATTACCCTTAAAATGTTTTATCTATATACTACTGTAACTACTTTTCTCCATCCGCACCTATTGATGCAAAGGGCACTGCATAGGTTCTCCAAATGCAGTGAATTGGGTTCTTTCCGATTTTCATTTTTTGATTTTTACAAAATTAAGGTGATTTAAAAAAAAAAAAAAAAAAAATATCAAGGGAATTTTTTTAAATTTTTTTACGATGTATATTATGAATTTTTTAGCGCGGTTTGAAATAGCGCTTTTTCAAATCGCTCGCAAAATCCTCCATTCAGCGCGCATGCGGGGTGACGTCACATCAATATGGGCGCTCACTCCGGAATGAATTTCCCGCCTTCCACGGTAAACGGATATGACGTCATTAGCCAATAACGGGCGTTAAAAGTCACTCGTAATTTCGTTTTTTAAAACATAAATTTATAAATGAAAACAAAATTTTTGATCATTGTGTTTTAATATCGTTGGAATTGTAAAAATATACTTTAAATATTTATAGCATTTTCAAGGATATTCATGCTATCGGGAAGAACCCAATTGTGATAATTTATTAAATGAAGGCAAGATGATCAGTGCCAATCCAAAATATACATAGTTACGAAATATTTTTACGTAAAAACTAACTAACAATCAAGCCATTTCTCCGAAGGGGTAGGCATAGAGGATGGAACGCCATACCACTCTATATTGGCCCACTTATTTCTCTTTGTCTGCATCCATACATCTTCTCATGCCCACACGCCGATTACTCCAACTTTTCACATATCCACTTTCAAATATTTGTTGTACTTGATCATGGTCTTTTTCGGCTTCTACAGCCAGACACACTTGCATTATAACTTATTTTAGCCGTTATTTCATCATTCATTCGCTCCTCATGACCAAACCATCGTAAAAGCTCTTTCTTAATTTAGTCGATAATACTTATCTCAGCCTTGAACTCTGCTCTGATTAACAGTTATGTAAAATAATAAAATGTGTCAGATAATTCTTATGTCTTATGTGTATCGATAGCTTTAAATTTTGAATATTAACTCTTAACATAAATACAAATTTAATGAATTTGTCTTTATTTTGAAAAGTAAGAAGATACAAGCCAAGTCGTTGCGAAGTGATTAATTGATTATATAGAGCATCGGGTTACCACATTACATGTTTTTTTGTACTTATATTACAATAAATATATAATATATTTTATAACGATTTAGTTTGTGTATAAAAAAAAATAAAAAAAAATGTATTGATGTTGGGTTACTTAAATTAAGATTGTATGTAGAATATCCCCATTATAAACAATGTAAAATGTTTCCCTCGGCACGGGTTATCCCAGTGAGGGAACATTATTATTATATATATTTTTTTAAAAAACACTATGTACAAGTCCCAAAAAAATAATAAAATAAATATATTCTTTGTAAGGAACTCAGAGGTGAGGCAACGGACACAGCAACCCTTGGTCTCTAATCCGGCGAAGGCGTTTCGGCTGGCTGGGCCATATACTACGTATGCCTCCCGAGAGCCTTAACCATGCTTGTCTATTTTACAAGGCATCAGGTTCTCGGCGTCCTAGTCGTCCACTGTTGACAATTCGTCAGCAGTTTGCGTCGGAGCTGCGGGACGGGGACCTGACTTGGGAGGATGCACGGGAGCTGGCGGCCGATCGCTTGGCCTGGAGGCAGTTTGTGGATTCCATATGCTCCACATAGGGAGCGGATATGGTATAATGAATGAAATGAAAATATTTTTTAGGGTTACGTAAATAATTGCTTGTTTGTTGTTTTTAAAAAAGAAGATATGGACTTACGTATACGAGAAATGTAAGCACATAAATCTTAGTAGATTAATTGTTATCCTATTTTTAACGTTTAAGAATACGTGATATGTTTTGATAAATTCTTAGAATGTCAAAATCACTGAATGATATATTTGTTATGTGCCTATAACATACTTGATTTCAAATTTACAAACTTAATACAGTCTAACACTGCATTTGAAAATATAAACGCAGTTTTCATTTCATCTTTATAACGACTGTTATCTTAAAGTTGTTTAAATTGCCCCATGTGATTTTAAACTAAATTACTTTTTGTGTTAAACATCCGACAATTAGGTATATGTATATATTATTATAGTGATTAGTATGTTCGTATATGTATACATCAAGAACATCATCAAATTTTATGGCACAGGTCATATTATCTTACCCCCAAATAATATGTTATATGTGTAAACAGATGGAATATGAGACCATCAATGACTATTTTTACTTTATATTTTGTGAATTTAATCAACTCATTTTTGGCAGTAAAATTAGATGAGACAGGCAAATAAATTATATGAAATTACATGTCTTTACTTTAAACTTAGATGTGTTTGAACTGGTATAAAAATTATCTTACTCATGATGTGTTTACGACTGAGAATAATGAGAAAAATGTGTTTGCCTACTGCAAGATGGCTATAAACATCCGGTAGAATTACTGTTGATATATTGAAGACGGAGGCAAATATGCGGCCATAATTTCATTCACGTTAAAATGTCAACCATTTTGACACACATAAACTTATCTTTGTTTACAGTAGGAGTCATAAAACACATTTTTACACTTTGAATCAAACAAGAGATGCTCAATCTTTACTAAACATTAAAAATTAAATAGTCATTTTTTCCTTTCCACCGTTGAACAAAATGTCGGAAAAGTTACTAAGCGACATACTGTGTGTAAGGGAAAATGATGCCTAGCGACATAGTGATATCATGTCACTTGGTAACTTTTTCCTTTCCACCGTCGATATATATTTACACATTTACACAAAAAAGGAATATTATTAATGGCACAGAGCTGCAAAGAGACCTGTATGAGGATCGCCAAGAGGATGGACGGAAGATAAATAATATGGCAGCTCCAAGGCCAAGACAGAACACTGTGGATCAACATGATGGACGCCTAAGTCTAGCAACTGATGACTAATGGCTAATAAAGAAGAAGACTTAAAACCTTAAAAATACAATATTGTCCCAATAAACTGCCGACCTATCATAAATAAAACCATTAAAATTGAGGAATGGCTGTCTAAGCATAGTCTATAAACGCGTCTAACTATCAATAATATTTAATATCGATGTGTATTGGACTATTGTGAGGTACTGTGCTCAAGACTCAGGAAGTTACAACAATAATATTGTCATACTATACCATTTTTGTCATACTGTTAGTGAGTGACATTGTTTAGGTGTTTGTGAATTAATATTGTTTAAAGTGTTATAGATTTATTAATAATTCAAAAAAAAAAAAAAACATTAAAACTGTGAAATGCGTTCCTCGGCACGGGGTCCCCCAGTGAGGAATGCATTTAAGATGAAAGTGTAAAGCAGGACTGAAATAAACTAAATAAATAAATAACATAATGTGAAAAAAGGCTGTATTGGTATTTCTGTTTTTTTTTTAAAATAATTTTCTTCTACACATTCCCATTCTCCATTCATTACAAACATACGGATGAGAATCAATATTCTACAAGTTTCTTGAACATTACTAAGATTAATTGCGTTTTTGTAAGGAAGTTATCATCGAAAGCCTGTTTCTGTCCGGATACCAAAGGTCATACGGGGAATAAAACACGCGTTTTACATTAAAACACAATTATTGAAGAAAAAGAGTAACACAATGAAAAACACGATAAAACTTAATGTTAGTAACATCTTGCATAGAAAACAACATGTCATCACACACTAGTTACATTAATTTATTGAAGTATAAAGATTAACGTGACTCTAATACCATAAATTCTAGTGAATTATCGAGGATTAAGTACAAATGTACTTTTGAATTTAAGCTTAAGAGTCAGATAGTGTTTACCAAAAGTACACAAAATAATTTTTGTATGAAAGAAACCTTTGGAATCTTATTTATGATTTATGATTTTATAGGTTTTATTTGACTGAAGAGAATCGTAATACAAAAACCGGTTTAGGCGCCAATTTTCTAAATTTCTACAAGAGTGATGGACGTCCAAAGTCATAAATTTATAATCATACCAAGAACCACTAAGCCTGCAACCATGTTTATTTTATTTTATTTATTTATTTAAAACATATTGCAAAGTACATTACTGCTACATGAAGACAGGATGATCAGTGATCAGTCTCACGCTTCAGAGCGATATTTCAGTCACAAAGTTTCCAAAAGATTAACACATACCTTAAAGTTCAAACTATTTTCTAGGGTAATACTTTTTTACCTACATATGCAAAAACGCAGTTTTGGCGTTGTGTAGAGGATATGGAAATAGTTATATTTTGAACAACATTTTGAATGAATACAAATACTTGTAGTAGTTCCAAAAATTTGTCATATATAGTTATCAGATTATGGGCGGAACGGGGAATGTTGTAGTACAACAAGTGGCCACTTAACCCAGCCAATGACAGGTCATAAGCCCTGTAAACGCCTAGATAACCCACATTCGTTTCCAGAGTTTCTCTGTCTCTGTTGGGATATCAATAATATCTAATTATATTTTGTTATTTCATATGGGTTTATCGTTTCCAATTTCAATTTCTAAATTCAACACCTCAAATGAACATTCTGCAGATCGCAATTTTGGCATTGATCCGATGACATATATACATAATATACGTTCGAATCTTTACGCAATAATTTCACCCTCTTCATAAGAATTTTCTTTACTTACACACCTGATTTCTAAAAATTCGATTCCTATATCTACAATGGATGACACATAATATAACTAGGTATATTACATGATATGAAGTAACGAAAAAGTAGAACACAGAGACAATTCGTCAAGCGAATTTTACGCCCGCAGTAATATAAACGTCTGTCTATGATAATGTGTCTTGCGTTAGTGCAATTAAGCATTTAGTGCATTATGCATTCTGCAGCAGACGTATTATTACAGTCGAGGTATTGTGAAGTATAGGACATAAATTGCAGATAATTCTTCTGTCACAGTGTTTACTGACGTTGAGTGATTGACCGGTGATGCTAAGAGCTAGCGACAGCGTATTAATGTCTAAAGCGCTTTTTCTAGAAATGGGTACGTGTACACTTTACGAGCTTTAATAATTTAAATTTTAGTAATTTTAAAATAATTTATTATGATCCCTATGTGGAGCATACGTATTCCATAGACTGCTTCCAAGCTAAAAAATACATGTGCGTTAGGGTGTCCTTTATATGACCAAAAAATTTTTTTTTTCGATTTTGAAAACGCATACCCTCTATCTTTTTTGCAATTACTATGACCTATTCAGATACGAAATTTCATATGTGTACAATGATTTTAACTCGTGCCGACGAGGCCTCAAACTTTTTCAAAATTAGAGAAATTCCCTTCATGTTGTATGAACAATCGGAAGATGCAAGTCGGCACGGGTTACTGTACTCCAAATGAACTGAAATTTTCTGAACAAGTGCAATATAGCAAAACAAAACAAAGTTGGCCCTATGCATTAAATAATAATCAAGTTGAAAATTAAGGGACACCCTAGTAGGGTGAAAATAAAATATAGTGTGGGACCAAAAAAAATTGTTTTTCGATTTTGAAAACGCATACCCTCTACCTTTTTTACAATTACTATGGCCTATTCAGATACGAAATTTCATACGTGTACAATGATTTTAACTCGTGCCGACAAGGCCTCAAAGTTTTTCAATTTTAAAAATAAAACTCAAGTTGAAAATAAGGGACACCCTAAATTGTGCGTCCTCCTGTCGACGGTTGTACAGGAGTAAACATCCAGCGCCGCGCCGGGGACCTGACGCCTTGTAAAATATCCAGGCCTGGTTAAGGCTTTCGGGACACATGCGTGGTTTGACTAAGTAAGGAATACACAGGTAATGCAACGAGCGCAGCAACAAGATGCTGAACTCACGATACGAAGGTTTCGAGATCGATTCCCGATGAGAACACAAAAATAAAAACGTGATTTTTCTCAAGCCTGAGTGTTGGTGATATTGTTCCCTTCTGTAATTGGGCCTCCTGGCCTGTTGAGGTGGATAAATAAATAAATAAACCTGTCATTGGGCGAAGATTATATTTATTTGTAAAATGTATAATTTACATCTTTTGTTTTCCTGAGACAAAATATTGGTTTTTAATGCTGACGTTTTAATGCTATGCATCGAAATAACATTGGTTCTGAATCAGAAAATTAAAAACATATCTAACTATACCTAGATCGCTTTTTCAATAGTGAGATTGACCGTGATGTGGATATTATTAATGTCTAACAGTTGCGATATGTTTTATTCAACACAATGGCCAAAACGGGAACAACGCCTCATTTCATTTCAAATGTAAATAAACACGTATGTCATTTCAAAACAATAGATGGTGATGTCCAATAGAGAAACAATTCAGTTATTTATGATAAAGCTGTCAAGAGTAATGGCTAAATGCACAGGTTATTACGAAAGTAAATAAATAATGGGCTCCTTGAGCCGTATGCAGGAGGGTTATAAGAGTTAGGTATTTGATATTCCGTTTCTTCACTCAAGATAAGGCTGCGATGAACCAATGCAATATAGCGAGAATAAAGAATATAAATTCAATACAATGATTTCTTAACAATTTATTCGTGTTTAATCGTACGAAATAAACAATTACAGATGTGTGAAAAGTTAACATTGTGCATATTTCTGCTAACATTAGGTATATTATAACGTTTTTGTCTTGTGCAATATAATTTATTTATTTATTAATTTAATTTGTACAAAATACTTTGCACTCCCAATTGAGTTACAAAACTCATTCTGGGACAGATATTAGAAAAAGAAAGACTAAATATTACAATACTTCAGATTACAGAGTTAACAATGCTAAATCTAAAAATACAATAATCACAAAAGGAACAATATAGAAAAATTAGCCATTATCATTATTAATAAAAATATTTAAAAAGTAGTCTTTTAGTGCTTTGTTTTGGGATTTCGCCGTCTTTTGATTTTGAATTTCGTTTGGTAGTTTATTGAATTGAGTGCGGGCAATGCTTTCTAAAGATTTTACGCCAAATTTAGTTGAATCAGATTTCGACACGTATATTAGAGTTTCGTGTGTTATGGCTGTAGATATCGTAATAAAACTAATCCCTCCATTTCTCCAATCCTACTTTGTAACAACATTGCCATTTAACATAATATGTTTTTGTATTTCGTCTGTATTTTTTGTCCGCCTCGTAGCATAGCGGTAGTGCATTCGGCTACCAAGCATGAGGTCGCGGGTTCGATTCTTGTAGAAGTCAACATAAAATATTAATTTACATGTGATTTTCATATTCATATATTTCATGTGTGATACCTTGGACTGGTATTGAAGCGTATGACTGATCATCTTACCTTCACTGCACTTGGTGTACCGATGCAGTGCCCTATGCACCGTTGAGTAGTAGTAGTAGGTTTTGTATTTCGTCTCATCTTGCTATCATACTGTCTTTCTCCAACTCATGTGTTAGTTTCTAAATTTATTTTGTAAAAACCATTGGCTTGTAGGTACAACATGTTACCAGTCTGAAGATGCCCGTAACAAGGTGAAACCGCTAAATGGTTAAATAAATAAAAGTGTATTATTATATATCTCCGAAGCGTAATGGCTAAGACCCTGGACTCACCATACGGAGGTTCCGGGTTCGATTCCCGGTGAGAACACAAAAAGTTAAAAGTGATTTTTCTCAAGCCTGGGTGTTTGTGACGTTGTTTCCCTCAGTAATTGGGAATAAATATTTAAAAAAAAAAATATATAAAGCAATAGTAAAGTTTGGGAAATCTAACAGTTTAAAGAATACGATGAATGATGAATCAATCAATTTTATCGTTATTACTACTACTAATATTACGAGTAGTATTTTCCCTTATCCACACCCAGTGGTGCAAAGGGCACTGCATCGATAAATCAAGTGCAGTGTTTCTTGATCATTTTATTACATAAAGGTAAGTTGATCAGTCATACGCTTCCTAACCAGTCCAAGGTATCACACATGAAATGTTAATATGAAAATATGTGTGTGATTTTATCGTTAACTTAATGATAATTTTAATCCTTAAATTAATTTTATCCATTTAATTATTATTTATAACAATTTCGACCTCTAATAAGTGAAATTAAATTACATGATACAAAGCACTTCTAAAAATTGTATTTATAAATCCTTGAGATCAAACCGTTAATTATATGTATTACAACAACGGTGTAATTATCAACAAAATAAAAATGTGCATATTTGTATATGAATAATAAATTTAATTATAATTAATACAAGTTTTGTACTTGATATTTTATTAATTGAACCTCATGACAGTGATTTATAGAACATGTAAAAAATAATAATTAGATTTCGCAATCATTTTCAATATATTATATTATCAAGATCGTATATTTTTATTGCGCTAATGTTATGCACATTTTATTCGTGGCATGTCAAATAAGAAAAATTGTTAGATGAATTCCAATTTTAGAACCTAAAAAAATTTTTTTTTTTACAATTTATTCAAAAACCTTTTTTTGGGGGAATTTTTTTTGGTTAAAAAGTTAAAAAAAAAAAAGGGGGAAAAATTTTATTT
>JAGVSP010004715.1:0-15057 GCA_022494985.1 Micrasema minimum
CTGTTGCGCGCGCACATGGCCGGGAATAGTGATGACCGATTTATTCCGTTTAACACTGTTGACGTAATGTTTTGGTGAAAATCTTTACCCCTATCTCTGGGGGTAATCTACACGTCCCTCGCTCACGACCCACGGAGGTTTATTTAGGAAATTCTGTGAAATTTGTGATCCGTGGTGTAATTTCGACTGATGAGCTTTCGCCTAAAAAACTTGGGTCTCAATAAAAAGCGTCTACGCGAAGATCGAATCATTCTGAATTGGATGTAATGCTGTCAATAATGCTGTTAAAAAAATGTATCTACGAATTTACGCTGTTTCGATTATTTGCGCAAAGAAAGAAAGGGCTTTTACAGTCAGGACAGAGTGGTATGGCGTTCTATCCTCTCTGCCTACCCCTAGGGAGTAATGGCCTGATAGTTAGTTTAAAACCAATGTATAATAATTGTTTATTACTGAATAATGTAGCTTAGTGAGATACTTAAAAATTATGTCCATCATGTAACTAATAGTTTATTCAAAATAATTTACTTGAAGCCGTACCAATTCTTGCGAGATTTGTCCATCAGGCATCAGTAGGGTGATTCACAGTGTAAACAATAATATGGCTTCTGCGCAATAAACACTTTCTCAATATACAGATTGCCCTCAACAGGTTTTTTTTATCTAACGTTCCGCATTCAGAAAACACCATCTTTGAGCTAAATTTTATAATGATAAAACGTTGGCAACAACGAAAAACACAAATCAGCATTCTTGAAGGCTCTGAATCAACGAAAATATATTAGGCCTCGTTAAGAAAATTACAAATAAAATATCTGTAATATTAAAACACACTGAACCATGCTTGGCGCATCGCAGTGCTCTATGCACCATTGAGTCCGGATAAGTGTAAGTAGTAGTAGTAGAACCTTGCTTTTTCTTCAAGTTTGTCTAACATTTCGTTCGTAAACTTCAAAATATTTGTTAAAATTCACGAAAAATGTATAGTCTACCAAAAATTTTATTATTATAAATTAACTAGTAAAAGTTAAATAAAAATACTTGGTACACTTACACTTATATTTTTATACAGAGTGAAAGCGCTAACTGGCAAAATGGAACTGTACAAAGTGTTTTTATTCAACTTTGTTTTATTTAAACAATAAAATCATGGAATTCCGCCAAGTAATGTCAACGAAAAAATCAGATCAAAGATTGTTCAAAGCGCCTTAATATTACCCAAAGAGGCTTAGATAATAAATTATCTCGTGTCATTTACTCCGGGATAACATTTATAATGGTACAAAGCTTCTTTTAACAGCAAGGTTATTAAACTCGTAATTAATACACGCATTATATACTTAATTATGAAATGTATTAAAATAGTTGTAAAAAATCCTACTATTTAAGTGTTTGTAAGTAGTTTGAGTAAGTATGCTGTAATGATTATCTCGTAAATTAGCCTCGTATAGGAATAGTTGCGTGAGACTTTTAAGGTTACAATCGCATGCCAAGTGATGCCCATTATCCTTATATTTAGCACGCAGCATGCCACTTGTTGGTAGTGCAAATCAGACATAATCATAACATTATTTTGATTACTCGCGTTAAGAGCAGTGTCTTGAAATAATAAAAATGTCTGCGTAGAAATTATTTAACAATCTGTAATATGAAAATATATGAAAATGAAATTTAGATTTAGTTAGAGCAGTTGTGAACAAAGATTTAAACACACATATTGAAATAAGCATTTAAAATATTCCGTATTAACTTTGCCAATGATGGCGACGAATTCTTTAGCCACCTATTTCTAACTCCCTCATATTTTTCGGGTAAACGTTTATAAAACTTTCCTTAACCTCCTTACCTTTTCCATCAAATTTGTCATGATGGCGGCCATGTCAGTAAGTACCATAACAGAAAACAAATTTTTGAGAAAATTTATGAATAGAACCATTTTTAATATTCTGTTTTTTTTCAGTTCTTTTTTTGTTTTTTTAATCAATCGGCCGCCAGTCCATGTATACACATTTCTTCTTACTTCCTATGGTATTTTTTTTACCATCTTGGTGCTTTTATAAAACTCAGTACCTATACAAACCCAGAATTTAAATTTAATATGAAGAAAATACTGAATGATCAATTCCTAGATTTTTAGGACTCCCCCCTTAGTAAGGATAACGAGATCCTTTGTATGTGTATGTACCTATGTGTGTGTAAAGCGTCTCACCTCCCTGGCAGTTATTGCCAATAAAACAAGGTTTATGATTTTACAAGTTTTCCATAATTTTATTGTAGCCATAAAAATAATTATCACGATATATCGTTCAGTTTTATTATCGCGAAACTGACATTATTGATGCTTGCAATAATGACAACTTGACATTACTGACTAAATTATTTTTACGAGTAAAATATGTGGTCGTCTTTCTAACTAAGGCAATGAATTTTGTCTCTCCAAATGGTATAATTTTATATGGCAATAGAAAACGTTAAACAGCTCTATCTCTGCATAAAAAAATGTAGCAAACATTAAACCGTTTCTAAGTAAATTCACGAAAAACGAACCTGTAGGTACCTATTACATGGTCCCAGTTCCCAGTAATTGAAATAGTAACTTATTGAAATGTTTTAAAATTGTTCTAACAGTTTCAAAGATCAAGAAAATCAGAAAAATCTAAATCACAGTGTAAACTGTTTAGTATAGCTATCTCTGTTTGTAACATGTTTCTCTTAGATTTTAGATATCCTTTGCAACAGAAACGACTTTGTTACTTTTAACACTTAGTTACTTTTTTCAGAGGAGGTCGCAAATAAGAGAAGGGGTAGATAAAAAGCTTAAAAGCCGTTCTACATAATGTATCCCTTATTTTTTCGATAAAAAACGGGACCACTCAAGAGCGAAGGTCAAAAAGTGAAGGTGCCGACAGATATATACCATAGGAAAGGAGAAAATAACCATTGGTATAATACCAATAGAATTTGAAATAATTAAATCAATAAAAATAAAATTGCATACTGGAATAAGTTTTGTAGGTTTTTGGAATGTGAAATTGTTAAGATAAAATAAGAAAAATGTAATTTAGTTTACGTGAAAAGCTTCAGATCAACGATGAATCGAACTACCCAAATCAAAGTGGTCGGATTGTAAAAAGCATGCAGACTAATTAAATTAGATTAACTAACTTTCACGAAGGGCAGGCAGAGAGGATAGAATGCCACACCACTCTGTCCAGATAGACTTTATTTGTTTGCTCCACGTTTGCATGAATCGTTTGAATTCTCTCGTGCACGCTCATCGATTATTTAGAATCATTAGACCGATTTATTTGACACAGTAGATGAATATTCGGAAATATTTTTTTGGGAAAATCCACATGTTTTACAAATAACTTCTTCTATGCGTCTTATTCCTGTAGACAAACAGTAGAATTTACCCATGACGGGATGCATATTTTAACATAAACGAGGAGTTCGTTACATGGCTGATACCCGCCTTTAGCTGGGTTAAGCGCCGACTTTGTGCTATTTTTAAAAATAAATAAATAATTGTTTTAAAAAGGTTGATTATCTCTTCTCAAGGGTCTGTGAGAACGTGCCCCCCATTACACGGGGGGGCGGAGCACTCCGGGCCGTTCCTTCGCCCCCAACTCGAAAACACGTGATCTTCAACATCATAATGACTCCGTTATGACACGATTGACGCCGACCGACGCCGACGCGACGCAACGCGACGCAACGCGACGCAACGCGACGCGACGCGACGCAACGCGACGCGACGCGACGCGACGACTTAAGAACGCTAAGTATATCAAGAGCCCCATTCTGAAACAAATTAAATTTATAAATGCTATATAAATAAATAAATAAATCATGCAGTCATTATTTATATGCGTATTCGAAATATTTAAAGTATTCGTAAACGTATTAGAAAATTTGTATATAATTATTTGTTTGTATAAAAATAAGAAAACATGGAAAGAAACACGTTATGCTGTCAATAATTGTAGCTAATATTGAGAAAAAACTATGCTGAAGTTCCACAGCCGTTGAAAAATTGATTGAATTAATAAAATTAGGCAAACCTTGAGATCTTTGAAATATTCGAATTTTAATTAACCATTTTTTTTATAGGCACGTATTTTGAAACTTCTGGAAACATTTTCTTATTACAGGTGAAGATTTTAGAATTTTATGACGTAATAATAAAATTGAATAATATTGCCAATGAAATTCCATCTAACAAATTAAAACTCAATTTGAATCACCATTTTGTCAGAAATATTCATTTTCAATTATTGTTTGATAACAACTTAATAAAACAGTAACGTGGAAAACACGAGACTTAATATCTTTAAGAACTTTATGAATAAATTAAACTTTATCATCAGTTGTGGTGTTGTATCAGTTTATTGTGAATTTTTTTTAGCAACACAGTTTTCTTATGTTGTTTATAGATTAAAATTATACATGGTGTAACAAAACTCGATGTACAAGCGGGAAACCAGTGAATATACATAATATTTGGAGACCCATGGTGTTCGAGAAAATTGAGAACGAAACTGATTTTTTTCGACAAATTTTTGAAAATTGTTACTAAATATCACGTATTCAGTCAAATTAATACCACCCACAAATAAAACAAAATCAAAAGCAGAGTTTTAAAATTAATTTAGGTAGGTACTGATAAGAATTTTTTTTCTTCAACCTCAAAATCAAGTCACGTTACAAATTTGACTCCAAATATGATGTAGATTCACCAGTTATCGGGTTGTACTACGAGTTTTGTTACTCTATGTATACATATTGCGAAAACCTTTTAAACGTCTAAATCTGCTGACATTTTTTTTTTGTATAAGTAAATATTAAAATTTATGGTAACTTCTATTTAATATTTTCAATATACAAAATACACGCTCCTAAAATGTAGGTGTTTGTAAAATGCGTAAAAAAATAGTCGGGGTTGCTTGTTTGCTTGTGCCACGTGGGTGACTTTTATTACAAAAAATTGTAAAATGCATAAAATTGATTTAGTGAAATTACAGTTAATATATTACATTACTTTTATATAATGTACATATTAATATTCTTGTGTTAATATAGGATAATCTTCTACTGGACCTAAAATAACGTGCGTGATTACTTCTTTCGATCTATTAATCGACAGAATAACAATAGATGGGTATAGTGTAAAGTAAGTACCTATGTAAACAAGCGTGGGATGGTGGGATTATTATTGACGCCATAAGATGATTTCTCTGGAGATCACACGACCAACGTGCCTCTACCCACCCCATTATTTTGACCGCAAAGGTGTGTCTGATAATGCAATTAAATGATCCTTTACGATCTGAGATTTCTTAAATAATTAATTTGTTGAATGAATAGGTTTCTGAACCTATATTTTTTTCTTAATAATATATTACTTTGACAGAACCCCGACAAACAAAATAATGCGATTTAATGCTTTAAAAAAATAAATAAGAATTTCTACCAGATAATGCCATTTTTACTGAATACTGGAAATAGTGGGCATGTGTTAGGATTTACACTCCTACACTTACATTAGGTATATTATGTATCATTTCTAGTCTTCTTTTCTCTATCCAAATAGCCTCGCGGCACATTAAAAGGATTTTAATTCATTGTATCATCATGATCATCTATGAACATGATAAATATGAAAGATGAAATCTTTACCTACAACAATAAGAAAATTCTTACTTCATGTGAACAAGACGTGTAAATGCTAAATAATTTTTTAAAAATGTTAATTTTTCTTTTGAATAAGTAATAAAAGCATTAGATAACATTTAAGCTTATTATAAATAGAGTATCTTAAAATGTCTTACTCGTCCAAGCATTAGCAGTATATGAATAATAAAATAATTAAATTCTTAGTGTTTACTGAATAAGTGCACAATATTTCATGATTACAAGTGTTCTCACTGGTAGTATAACTTGAATATTACGATTATTGTTGTTTTTTTCATTAGATTTGCATTTTAATCAGCGAATTACTCGAGTCATTAACATTTCTCAACCAATGCTCAAATCGTGGACAGGCATTACGACAAATATTTCCATTGTTTAGTACCTTCAACATAACATGTTTGTTAAGAGGTATCCTTTGTTTTGAGTAATAAAATCCCCATAATACGAGTGAACGACTATTTCGAGTATTCGGAATACATAAGGGGAAGAAGAGAAAACACAGGTAGATTTCTAGGAACGTTTCCTAAGGAAGTTACTTTTTAACCCCGTACTAAAGAGTCTTAATGACAACGGGTTTAATTTGACACGTCCGCAAATGAATGTTCCTGTGTCTTAACCTATTCCCAGTGCAGTAAATTTAACAAGGTGTGCAACTGAATAGGGTTAATTACTTTAGATAATATGATTAAACTAAGATTTCTAGTTTTTAATGAAAATTAAATATGGTGAGAGTAGGTGCAATAATAATTGGATTATTAAGTTGTGTTGTCTCATTAACCCTGGCATTTATCATAACCATGTCCATCATATCAGTTCGTGGTGGTTCACTGCTGGATATAGGCCTCACCCTGCCGCTTCCACTCGTCATGATCCTGCGCCATCCTCATTCACCGTCTTCTAGAAAACTTCTTGGAATCATCCACCCATCTCATCGGTGGACGTCCTTGAGGCCTCATGAGAAGAATTAGGAGTCTTGGAAAACTAATTCCACATTCAAAGCTCCATTCCCATATTACTTAAGTCTCGACCAATCCTACTTTGACCAAGTGGTCTCGGATAAAGAGGAAATGGGCGGGTCATATATAGCCAGAATGACGGACTATAGAGGGACGAAATGTGTTCTGGTATGGAGACCTAAAAACTCTCTGGCTTTGCTTTTCAAAAGCAACCAAATACTACCAAAAAATACTGATTGAGATGCGTTTTGCTTCTTACATAAAACAGAACAAGTACATACATCTACGTACACCTTCTAGTATTTTTTCTAACTTAAGCAGATACTATTACAATCAATTATTATATGTAATTTTCTTTGTAGTCATTTTAATTAAGTCAATAAAACCAGAAAACTGTACATGGTGGGTGCGTTTCATTTAATACATTTAAATGAAAAAATATCACCATTAATGTCATTCCGGACGTATTCTCATAATCTTAACTGGCATTATTTTTGAGAAAATGGTGCGTCACTTTAAAAGATCATGGTGACAGATAAATATTCGTTAGCTTTTGTTGTTTCATTTTTAAATCACTAATGTTCCCAAATCTGGACAGCGGGCTTCATACTAAGAATTAAACAAAGGGGGAAAAGGGAAAAGGTAATATCTCGTCTCCTAAGGTAAACTAGTACGAACAATAAGTGTCTAGGATGAAGCGTGGCGGACAATGGCTGTGAAAGTGTCTACATTTTAGCTAGCGATTAATTCTTTCAGTATTTACCAATGTCCATTATTGTCAATGCGAAGGTAATATTATGAATACAATGCGTACTGTTATTTCAGCTTTGTTTTTCTTTCCGTTAGTTTACAATAAATTTTGATCTGAAGGTCGGTTATGGCGAAGAAAAAAGGTTTTTGGGTTGGAATTTAAAAGAAATTTCATAAAAAACTGTTTCCTGTGTTATTTTGTGTAAATTCATTACAGTTTTTAGCTGCTTTGATTAGTACTCTCAGGTATTATTTTTATGGATAATTTATATAGCGCCGTTTTCGTATTATAAATATACCTCAAGGGCGGGGCGCTTCAAATATTGAATTTAACGGCTCTTTCTGAGTAGAAAATAAAATCAAAAGATTTAGAGAGCAAATGGTTCTTAAGTTTCTTTCGAAACATCACTTCACTCTCACAGTTGCGCACTTCTGGTGGGAGAGCATTCCAAGCCACAAAGCCCGCAACCGCAAACGCACGCTCTCCAAATTTTGTGCGCTGATTACGGATCGGTACTAAAACCCTGCCTATAGCTGTAGATGTAGCTGATCGAAGTGTGAGACGTCTTTCAGCTAGTTTATCTGGAATGAAAAGCTCTTTTAAATACTTCGGAGCAGCATCATGCATGGCTTTGTATGCATGTAAACAAAAAACAAACAATATTTTAGATAAAATAGAGCAAAATAGATAAAATGACAATCAGCAGAATCATGATGATAGCCAATTTGATAATGATAACATCAGAATATCTAGTACCTAATATGCATTATGCTCCATGCACCATAATTACCATTTTTATTAATTAATTTATGCTTTATAAATGATATAAATTGTAGTACTTTGGCGGGTTGTTTATTAATTAATTATTTTAAAAAAAAAATGAAAACGTTGCGGGAATTCGGATTTGTAATGACAAAATAAACAGGAAAAGTTTAGTAGGTGAACGAAGAAGAAAATAAGGTAACCTGTTTAAAATTTTACAGATACATATCTCCTTGTTAGAATCTATGTTACCATGTCACATAATAACATTAACTTATAGAGCCTTACTAAGTACGATAAAAGTTAACGTCAGGAGATGTGTATCTTACCCAGTTTTGAGTCCTGGACATTTCATAATATTTCAGGCACGTAGCGAATTTACGACCTGAAGAGTGGAGTTCTCACGACTTGTAATGGGACCATCAGACCCATTGTACTCCGATTTCTAGGAAGCCTCAAGTACCAGCATCACTACTGGCAAGGTCGTCTAGGATTGCAATATGTATTACATAGTATTAAGACACGTGGATTTTCTAATAAGAGCTTTTTCGATGCATCCCACAATTTTGAAGAATTTGATCTAAAATTACAAGACGAAAGAATATCATTATGCTACTAACGAAAAATGGTATTTAGTAAAACATAAGTAGGTAATAAGCAACTTTTAAATAAATCTATGATATCTCACGATATTTGTAAGTGTTTCAGTTTGAAATATATATGTGCTATTTTCAATACAACCTAAGCATCTTGTGCTTGAAAATAGGAATCAAGTCGTCGCGAAGTGGGGATTTGAATCGGGAATAAGCTTTGCAATTAAATATTTTTTTGTGATAAAATCAACCACAAAGTTATTAACACATACGAGTAATTTTATGAAGTGTAATAAAAATAATTGGATAACTTATTCAACGCTATTTTTATGAAAAATCAGCTGAAGGGCGCTGTACATTGACATAACTTAATTAATTTCAGTCCCAATTAATTTACGAATGCAAAATCTAACGAGAATTTAAACTACGGAAATTTTATGTTACCTTTACGTAGATGAAGTGCTGGAATCCAATTTATCTTGCAGCTATAAAGCGCAAAGACAGCTGAGGTTTCAGCTCTCCACCTACTGTATTTAATTAAAAATAATTTGTACGACAAAAATATTTTTTTTTATTATTAAGGGTTACGTAAATGTACAGTTTTATTCTAACATGTTTATGGAATTGCTTCCAGTCAACTTGTAATGGGTAAACGTAAATAAAAAATAAACATATGACTCGAAATATAAAGTTGTACCCGGAAGCTACGAGTGACTTGTATAATATGTAGTAATGTTGTTCCCAAGGGCGCGGGCGGGGAGGGGGTTGTAATTCTTAAGAACCGTCGGTTTTATTTCGTCTCCCACATTAGTTTATTTATTTAGCAGTAACCCTGTTTCGTGTGTGATTTCTGGAACCATTTAGATGGGACAGGTAGATTTGGGAATTGCTTTATTTTTTCACAATGGTTGTATTTTTTGCCCGGGGTAAAATGAATAGTTCTCTCTTTCCCGAGCGGAGAAGTACGGAATAAGGTCTCCGCTGGGGGAAGGTTTTACGATGAGAAACCTTCAATTTCTGTGTTCTTTATGAAGGAGCGTGTCCTTATAACTCCAATCGTAAAAAAGAACCAGAAACGTCTTGGAACTTAAAAGGTAAATTTTGTAAAACGCCAAGCGAAGTTTATTCTGTATTAGGAGGACAGTTGGCAAATCAAATATCTAAATTTTATGAATTCATATCAGATGTTCCTTAATTTAGTGATGTATATTACAGGTTGAATATTTTTATGACGTTCTTGATCAATTAATAGATTCACTCAATCGTATTCTTAAATCCATTTTAATAAAATAATCGTTGCAGTGTCATCTGTTTGCCATCAACATTAAAATTTGTACATTGCTCGTCTGTGCCTGTAACTTAACTTAAAATTACAATTTCCATAAAACTGGTCTACTGAGCGTTTTTTAAATATTATTTTGTCTTCATTGTACATTAAAATAACCTATTCATAATTTATACATCTGTTTTTAATGTTTCTTTTCAGAGTCTAGAACGCTTATTCGAAGAAATTTAATAAACATTCCGTGTTTTTCAAAGAAATGGTGATTGCTTACTTCACTGTGTAGTTTTTATAAGAATGTGTTGTACAAAGTATAAAAGATGACAAAAATAAGAATAATAGAAAATCGTGTAGCACTTCGTCATAAAATTACCTGTTGAATTCATTTAGTTACCATTTTTTATTGAGCCATTACCCGAAATGACACGAGTTCTTTAGAAAAGTTGCATTATCATTATTGTCCAAGCATTTGTAGAACGTCATCAGATCGTGGAAGTGTGCCACAAAAGTCCGAAGCCATTGTTCTTCCATTTTGTTTTATGGTCGGTCCGACTACCTAATCTGTTGTTCGGCGGAACTGATTGTTAGAAGTTGGAGCATAACAGTGGACCAGAAGGACGTGTAGTAGCAAAGTGTGTCACTAGACTACGGGGTATTGTGTGCAAGTACATCTCAACCTTGGGCTGCGCATTATTGCCGAATATGTGTGTCAGGAGCATAAAGGAAGCTGTAAATCACCCTAAAGAATCCTTGACAATGATGAATTCTCTCGGATTACCCCAATAAAACAATGCTGCTGTAAGAACTCAAATAGTCCAATTTCGAAAGAACCTTTGTCTAAAACTTATCCATAAAAATATTACTTCTATTGTTACTAGAACCAAATTCAATACCCGTATCTAACAAAAATACATTACAATAATTTACGGCTTTAACGGAAAATATTGCAAAAAAAGTATGTCCTTAAATTTACCTAACTCCATAGAGTGCAATAAGTACCTGTATCTAATCCTTAAAAGTCTGAATAATTATGTTTTTTTTTGTATCTTTTCAAATGATCAACTTTAACAATGGGCGAAACTAATATAACGAACTTGAGGTGTTATTCAGTACCTGCTGATATTCACATGAAATGTAATAATTACTTACTATTATTGGGATTTATAAGAATTACGAATACTTAGAATAACCGTGTAAAATGCGAATAGACCTATACTCAGGTTTTCTGTGAATCTTTATATCAGTACTGAAAACTAAAGTTACAATGACTTTGTACAGGTTTCTAGGTATATTTTACTTACCTAATAAATTCGTGGAAGGGAAGTAAAAAGAGAAAGGGGTGAGGAAAAAAGGAAGTACTTTTCAAATCCAAAGTGGGTACATTATTATTATTTTATTTTGTATGGGTATATCTAAAGAAACAATAATAGCAATCGGAAAAAAATATTCAAAAATTATGTCACTTTCATAAATTAGGTACCTACTACCTAAAACTAATAATTTTTTTATTGTGACATAATATTCAAATCGAACTTGATTTTTTGGTTCCATTTATTTACTTTTATAAAGTGTGAGCGGTTTCGCATTTTCAAACTGTCCAAAAATGCCCGACAATGCGAAACAGCTATCGCTAAATAGAAATAAACAGCAGAAAAAACTACTTAAAAATAAATGCCAAATCAATCAACAAAAATTTACCATTAATGCCGAACTGCATCATTGAATGAATATATCCCGCCTCTTTTTCGACAGAGTCAAGATTAAAAAGATTTAAAAAAAAAAAAAAAAAAAAAATTACTGCACTTTGTGTACCAATGCAGTGCCTTATGCACCGGGTGCAGAAATATTAAGTAGGAGAAAATATAAACGAGTATGTAACTTAATTTGCTTGGATAAAAAAATATGGAATTTGCTATAACTGACGCTTATAAAAAATAATAGTCTTGTAAAAATTGAATCCAACAAGATTCATATAAAATTACATACATATAGTAATCCAATGAGAGTCCAATCTGGATTAGAAATCACATGTTATAATCATACTCTTTCATAACTTGTTTCCCACATTCTAGTTGTTTCCTTCAAGATATAATATGGGCATTGTATATCATACTTTGTGGCCGCCTCGTAGCATAGTGGTAGCGCATTGGTTGGGTTAAGTGGCCACTTGATGTACTACAACATTCCCCATTCCGCCCATCATCTGATAACCATAATATCATATCAATAATATAATGTAAAAGCTCCGTGCGTCAATGTGATCTTAAAATAAAGCGGCGATATATAAATTGGCAGAATATTTTTTTATTCACCTATTTGAAATTAATGTCGTTAGTGCACCTGATGAGGTTCGGGTAAAAAAGGAGCCAAGTCCTTAACTGGCGCATAAATCCTCACGGTTTGATCGGGGCGGGACTTGATTCGCAATTGCCCGGAGTCACGCAACGGAGACACTGAATCGTTCTTATTCCGTGGAATTTTATAATAACGTAATCTGTTACAACCTACCCCGTTTCATTTTCTGTAAGTAGTGCATTTCGTTATAATTATTTAATGAAAAAAAAACAGTGATACGGTGTTGTATAATATTTTGACAATATCAAAATCTAATTATCATGTAATAGTTAATTTATAATTGATTTTATCCGAGATGGTGTTATATACAGAAACATTTACAGACAATCTTCGTTACTGCCATATTTTTTTTGTATGGTTTAAAAGTAGAATGTAATCATATATGTATAATTTATAATAATTATTAGTCAATTTTTTTAAAGGTTTTTTAAATACCTATTCATTTACGATGCGTTTAGCACAAAATAATATTATAGATCCAGTAAATTGTTTGTAGGTCGATTCTAATTAATCTTTAACGCTGCCACTTAGGTATGTAAATAAAATTATAAATCATAGCATACATTATTATCTTCCAATTTATTGTTAGTCATTTTGCATCGATAAAATTCATAAATAGTTATTGAAAAACTACCATATTCACCATGATTGAAAATTACTATATAAATATTGATATTCCATGCATAAACACACGAAATATACTGTTATTAATAGCAAAACTTACAGATTTTGTCAAGTCGTAAATACCTATCCCCAGTAAGATTTTTATTACGTATTCAAAACATTAAATATAGGAGTATATTAAAGCCTTCACGAAATGCGTTCCCAAACTGGCCGTTTCACGCCTAAAATGCTACGGGGAACGGGGACTGCTAGGGACGGACGTTCCGTTACATCGGCCTTCTGTCATATTAACCTAGATAGGAAATGACAGTCGCGTGCATATTTTCTGAATCGATATTTGCATAACCAAACTAATGAATGAATTCTTCAACCCCGTTTCATAGCGCAAAATAAAATGCTATTCCATTGGAAATCCAATACAAAGAGTTTACATTTAATTACACTTACATCTACAATTAATTAATTTTAAATTTTTATCATTTTTCAGATTAATTTTAGATAATTCGCAGGAAAAGCTGTAATAGAGACCAATGTTTAAACCGTCATATTGCTATATTTTACCAACAAAGCGCTATATGAATAATCCGTAATAATAATAAAAAATATAAATGTTTACCTTTTTTAGGTCATTTTATAAGGGTTGAAAAGGGTTAAAATTTAGAGTGGTTGAAGAGTGAAAACACGTAATGGTATAATGAATACCACATGTCAGGATTGCACGCTTCCATGACACTTCTTTGTGCCACAGGCGACAAAATTACACTAAATTACAGCCTAAGATTTTAACCGGAAAAAGTGTCTTACTCAATTATTTCTAACATTAGTGAGCAGTATTAGTGTCGCTACGTTGCGTTATCTCAGTAATTGAATATAATTTAATTATTCGTTTTTAACTAGAAAATAAAATTAAAAAAATATTGTAATAACGAATATATAGATTATAATTATTATTAGTGAACTAAACATTTTTTTTGGCTACACTTACTTATCCGCACCCCTTTATGCTGATTAAAGTAATATCTGTTGGTAAAATTAAAAAATAAAATGTAGTATCAAAGCTACCTCAATTGAACCTGGGAAACATGACTTCGTGATATGACCTACTAGGACATTAATTTTCTTCTCAGCTGATTTTTTGCCAAAAATGCTAAATATATTATACGGCAGCTAAAGCATAACATGAGAATCAGTTAAATTATAAGTAAGACATGCAATTCATTTTATTATTGAATGCAGTTTATATTATGTGAATTTCTATCTGAAAATAAACTAAACTAAATTATGAAAAGTAAACATACGAATACTTTGATTAAATGTTTTACGTTTAAAGGTACGTAGACCTACCACATCGAAATTATGTTTTTAAGAAGGAAAAAATGATAACTAAAATAAAAGGTTGATAAAACAGCTGAATAAACCATTTTTTGTATAGTTTTTATCAAAAAACCAACGTGTAACTAAATAAGTATTGTTTTACAAACAAATATTGGCATGACGTGATAAGAAATCGTTAAAAAGGGTGTTTTTGTCATAAAGATAAGTTAATTAAACCAACGGGAAATGCGTCACCATTAGGGAAAAAACGAAATGAAAACGAAACACAATCGTCGCGAAGCACCTGTCAGGATGTCGATATTACTCGGGCGGTTCATCACAGCACTATAATATAATGATCCCCGCCAATACCTCGTATTAGGTAGGTTCCTACTCACTGAAGAGTTATGGAAGGGTGTAGGTAATTTCGGAAATAGAGCTGGCCAACTAGATTAGGGATGTCATAACATAAAAGAGAATTTTGTACAAATAAATCTTAAAAACATAACTTTGCAATCCAATCCAACATAACTTTGCAATCCAAGCCAATCATCGACCAATTACAGTGCTAACACCACGATACGAAGAATGCACGCACTGGCTAACAAGTTTGCTAACAATATGATACTTTCAACACAAATCTAGTGCATTTTAGGGGAACAGTGTCTGGATGCCATCTCTAGCGGTAATGAATAGTGAGTGTGCTATTTGCAACTTGCTCCATTT